>CBVK0101625755.1:0-12624 GCA_900067695.1 Picea abies | reverse complement strand
CATAATATAGCACAGCCACCTGAATACACTGTGGATCTGTGCGATAAATGTTCAATCAAGACGACATAGCCACGAAACATACACAGTGGATCTATGTGTCACAAAATATACATACTCCATCGCAACCTGGATGCAAAGAAAATATCTAGGGTCTTCAATCCCATCACCCAAAGTACGAATCTGACCATGTGATTACATGTGTCGAAGTCGAACATCGTAGAAACCACTTGATTACTGGTCATTGATGTATACTGTTAACAAGTGCGAGGGAAATCACCATTAATGTCAATGACTCCCAAGGTACCCTAGTACAATCCAATGAATGTGAATAAATGAGTTGAAGTCGAACACTCGACGGAATCTCTCGATCAGGGGTCGGTGATGTAAACCCACTGTCAAAAGCGAGAAACTTGCCATTGAGGCATGCAAGCTTCAAGGTACTGAATAATTTCTAAGTCTTAATCCCGGATAATGTGCTGATGTTGATAGAACAAGACCCGTCATAGGAGGGCCTTGATGTATCCCCCATCAGTGACACGAAATGAGTAATAGAGTTTGAAAGTGAAATAGAGTATGTGGCAATTTAGACTTTTGGACACAGGGAAGGCTGACACGGAATGAAAGATAACTGCAGATGGACGACTCAAAAAGAGGTTTCAGACGGACAGCTCTTGAACATATAGATGACACGACCAAAGATTTGGCAGCATTGACTCAAAGACGACACATGGAAGGACCTTGTAATCAAATCAAATGAGAGAAAAATGGATTTCCCAAACCGAATTCAAATGATGAATAGGGGGTGTCATGTTCAAGAGCGACACTTACTACCAATTAACACAAAGATGAAACATATCCCTTTCCCAAATTTTCCCCCACCATTTCTGGCAAGTACCTCTTTATTTTTAAGCAATCTTGAAGATGATCACATATGCTTGTTGATATAAGCTCATCCTTTAGACGAGTCCCTCGGAGTATTTTTAACGAACCCTAGGAAGGAGTGGTTCGGTCCCATCATGGGTCTGCCAATGTTTGTTTAACGAGTCCAGAGATAGAAAACTCGAAGGTTTTTCAGGATTATAGAGTGTGGAAAAACACTTAAAAGAGAACTCTCTCAGTGCCTTTTTCGTACAATAGTCCAATGAGACCGAAAAAGGGTTAAACTATCGCTCGAAGGACGTGTAAGTTCAAATACTTTAACGAGCGTGAAAATAGCAAGGTCGCTCGACAATCTTTTCATGTTTAGGGAGTTGTGAAAAGGGCTTAAAGTTAACTCTAGGGGGGTTCCTTTTTCGTGTGACCAATGCTCGATCACGTTCTAGGTTTTTCACAAGTGCTAGAACGGATAAAAAGCACTTGAGGTTTTTATATCAAAACCATAGAAAACCAAATAAACACACCACACTTCAAAAGTGTTTTGGTCCATAATCGTCTCATTAGGTGCCTGCAAGTCATTTTACTCACTTTCGTATTAGTAATTAGGGTAAAACAGTGAATAAATACCAAAAACCCACTTTTAATATGATAAAAAGTAAATAAAACAAATTTACTATTCATTTTTACCATATGTTTTACCCATTTACCGGTTTAGTGCAAAAACCTCCATTTTACCTCCGATCTTCACCGTCAATTTTTGGGAGCTTCGGGGCATCATTTCACGAACCGTCTGGATCAGATTGGTAAGTGCTCAATTCCCTACCTTTTCATGGTTTAATTTCATGATTTTAGTGGCTAAATTTCAAGTTTTAAGTGATTTATTGAAACCCTATGCATGAATGAGGATTCTCGCAGGCTGCCCATATGGGGCCTGCGAGAAGTCTTCATTCTCACAGGCGGACTTAAGCTACAGTGCGAGAAGTTTGCACTGTGCGCTATAAGTCGCCTGCGAACAGCGCAGAGCCCAAAAAAGTTTATAACATTTAACCCAAAAAATCAATTTTTCTCATGTTTCAGATCATTAATTATCTTCACATGGTTGCCATGCAGGTTAATAACCATCACAATGGTGCTTGAATGAAGAGAACGTGAACACGAGGATGATAATGCCACCGCCGAAAATCACCCTCAAACCATTTCCGCTTTAAGATATTGCGGTCTCCTAAAGTATTTCCGCATACCGGGCATGAGAGCCCAAGTTCATTTGTTGGAACATTTAGTCCAGATGTGGGATCCGGATCAGCAGGTCTTTAATGTCGGTGCCCATACATTGACAATTGATATTGAGGATATCTATTTCCTGACTGGGTTGTCAAGACGGGGTTCTCATGTCAGTTTGACTGGTATCCGCAGAGGCGGTATGAAAATGAGTGAGTATTGCCGAGAGTATTGCGTGCCAGAGGCTGAAAGACAAAAGGGAAAAGTGGCCATTTGGGGAGTGACTGATATCACTCTCCGTACCATTCTCTTTACTATAGCTCGAATGGCAGGTAGTGCTGCCCCGCATATGTCTCTACAGAGCTACTTTTAGTATGCTCTCGAGTGTCTTGAGCCCCGAGTTTTCAACTGGGCCGATGCAGTGTTACGCAAACTCAAGAAACAACTGACCAAAAGCAGATGTGGAGATTTAAAACAGTTTGGTTATGGATCACTGCTAGTGTCTTTCTTCTGCGAGAGAGTCCCAGTGTATAGGATTCAGGCTGATTGGCACTTTCCGGGTCCCAGAGATCCACGGATGTTACGATGGTGTCAACTCATGGCTAGACATGTGACAGGACCGATAGTCAGGTATGACGATCGCTTCTTCGACTGGCTCCAAGGCCAGGTCCTGATGACATAGGATTATGCGTATGCTAGCTTGGACTTTCGCGGTGATCCTCACCTTGCCCTTCCTGAAGACGCACAATGGGGAAATATTGGTAAGAAGTACACCAACTTTTTAACTTTTTAGATGTTTTTGTATTTTCATCATATTAAATGTTTTTGGTTTTGTAATTTCACCCGAAGACTAACACCAAATTTGTATTGATAACACAGATGTTGGGGCATATAGACCAGCTAGTATTTCTCCCGTTCAGCGCCGAGGAGAAGTAGTAGTTCTAGTCCCCCAGTATGCTAAGGACTATATTACAATGGAGCAAAACTTAGAGGGCTTGATGGTCGATGTTCCAGATATGCCTTTGGAGGAGATCCCCCGGCGTGATCAGCGTCACACCGTGGGAGTCTCTGCCTCTATGGGTCGTTTGCTCCACAGAGTAGCCAGGAATTTAACATGCTATCGTGAACATCATTGATGTCATGATATCGTTATGTAGAAGCCATGAGCTTCCATTTTTGATATTTTGGTCTTCGGACTCATTTTGTAAAAACAAACTTTGATCGTTATATATATATACATGGTTTCTACCGGCTTACTTTACATTTGTGTACATTTTAGTGTGTTTGATTTATAAGTGATTTAAATGCCTGTCCAATACATAATTAGCTAACGCATCTGTCAATGTATTAAGAGTTCTTGGAATGTGTTGATATTCTATATGATCAAAATGTCTTTCCAAGAGGCGAATCCGCAAATATAACCTTAATAATGTAGGACTTCGAATAGAATAGACATTACTTAGCTGTAGCACCACTAGCTGCGAGTCAAGTCGCACAACCAAATGATGAATTCCAAGAGAGATAACATCAACCAATAACTCAATCACAGTGCTATACTCTGCGATGTTTTTGTTTTCCCACCCAAGACATACACCTCGTAAAGATATAAGCTCGTTTGTTGGGGCATAGATAGCCCATGCAGCGGAAGCTAGGTTCCGAGTACTACGGCTAGCACCATCGGCGAAGCCAATATAAGGTAGCGAATACTCCGACATCTGGTAATCAAACACAACGTAACCGTAAGGGTGGAGACCAAATAACATCAAACTCAAAACTAATGTAGCACACACACTCAGTATGATACATAAAAATACAAGTTCTTCATGCACAAATGACTCATGCATAGTACTTCTTCAAGTACAACCCATTTCTTGGTTCACTCAAAGGTACCCCATCATAATCCACTAGTTCATATGCCCCCTTTCCCAAAACTTTGCTAACAATGTAAGGCCCACGCCACATTGGTTCGAATTTCCCAGCTCCTAAGACATCTTTATCTTGTTCATATAGAAGAACAAGATCCCCTTCAGAGAAGACACGAGGTTTGACATGCTTGTCATACTGTGCCTTAACACGTTTCTTCTGGGCTTCTAATACAAGGGTAGCGTCACGGTGAGTCTCGTCTAGTTGCATTAGATACAACAGACGTTCCTCTTCGACAGAAGTATTTGGTAAAAGTTCTACAGCTAGTTTCAAAGATGGAATTTCACATTCTATCGGCAGAATGGCTTCCATGCCATAAACTAATCGAAAAGGTGTAAATCCCGTGGTAGACTTAACAGATGTCCGATATGCTCACAATGCCGAAAATAACATTATGTGCCAACTGGTTTTATGGATTCCTATCATCCATCGAATCATTGTGATAAGAACCTTATTGATGGCTTCGACCTGGCCATTAGCCTGTGGATAATAGGGCATTGAGCTATCATGACGAAGGCCCAACTTCTCTGTAAGTTCAGTCATTATATTATTTCTAAAATGACTACCGTGATCGGTAACGATATCCTGAGGAACACCAAAATGAGTAATGACATGGTTAAAAAAGAATAAGGCTGTAGTCTTCCCAGTATTATTGAATGTCGGCATCGCCTCGGCCCACGTAGTGAAATAATCAACAACTACGATAATATAACCATGCCCCCCAGCCGAGTGAGGGTGACATGTCATAAATTCGATGCCCCATTTAGCGAACGGACCTACTGAGACTACAGGATGAAGTGGAGCAGGATGCGACCGAATCTTCTGATTATAGGTCTGGCAGGAATGACACTTCTGAACAGCAATAATGCAGTCATGAAACAAGAAAGGCCAAAAATAACCTGCACGTAAAATTTTCTAGGCAGTAGCATACTCAGACATATGACCACCACATGCTCCAGAATGGCAGTCATTCAAAACTCTCTTGGCTTCTTCAAAAGTCAAACAACCCCGGAAGACAGAATCAATGCCTCGATGGTAAAGAGTATCGCCAAGGATAATATAATGACATGCTTGATAACGAACACGATGTCGTTCATTACTGGACAAGGTAGGATAGAAAGTTTGAGTTTGGAGATATATAATGATATCTCCGTACCAAATATCGTCGGTATTGATAAGGAAAAGTGACTCGTCAGGTAACGAATCAACTACTACCTTTTCCGTGGTAGTGTGGAGAAAATGACAAATTAACTCAGCGAAAACTAGAGATTTCTTCGATGTGGCACGATTGAATTCCAAATCGAACTCCTGGAGAATAACAATCCACTTGGAGTACTTTCCCCCTAGCAATTGACATGTCAATATGTGTTGCATGGGGTTACAGTGTGAAATCACCGTAGTCTTCCTGGAGAGAATATAATGACGAAAACGTTGGACTGCTTGAACAGCAGCCAAGGCCAGCTTCTCAACATGTTGGTACTTGACTTCTGTGGATGATAAATTTCGACTCAAGTAATAAATAACATGTTCATCATGGTTATCATCCTCCTGAACGAGGACCATACCGATGGTATACTCGAACGCAGCTAGATAAAGAAAGTAATCTCGACTATAATCCGGAGGGAAAAGAAGAGGAGATTTTGTGAGGGATAACTTTAAAGTTTCAAAGGCGTTGTTAGCAACCTTATCCCAAACAAACTATGAATCTTTCTTTAAAAGACAAGTAAAACCTCGAGTAATCTCGGCGTAATTTGGGATGAACCGACGAAGAAAGTTTGCTTTCCCCTGCAAACTTTGTAACTGGCGTAAAGAAGAAGGAGGAGGTAGATTAAGAATTGCCTCGACCTTGATAGGATCAACCCGGATCCCATGGCGTGAAACAATGAAACCGAGGAGACGGCCAAATTCTACACAAAAAACACATTTATGAGGATTAAGGCGAATGCGATAGAATCGACAACGAACGAAAATTGCTCGGAGATGATTTGGGTGATCGGCCCTACGTAAAGAGTGAGCTGGAAAATCATCCAGATAAGGTTGAACAATATGCTTGATATCGTGAAATGCGTAAGACATAGCACGTTGGAACGTAGCACCTGCGTTCTTCAGACCGAAAGGGAGTTTCCTATAGGCGAAAGTACCCCAAGGACAAATAAAAGCCGTTTTATGTTGGTCCTCAGGAGCGATATTGATTTGATTATAGCCGGAAAATCCATTCATGAGGGAAAAGATTTCACTACCGGTACAGTCATCGATGATCTGGTCAACGAAAGGGGTTGGAAAATTATCCTTTGGACAAGCTTTGTTGATATCCCAATAATCAACACAAACGCGTATACTACCACCCTTTTTATCAATCGGTACTGAGTTAGACACCCACTCTGTCAATGCCACGGGATAAATAAAACCGTCTTTAAGGAGTTTTTCAACTTCGAGTTTAATGGCTGCCACTTTACGTGGATGGACAGGACGGAGGTGTTGTCGAACTAGCTTGGCTCCAGGGTATGTCTTAATTTCGTGGACCACAATAGAAGGGTCAATACCCAACATCTCTTTGTAACTCCAAGCAAGAATGTCACGGAATTCTTTAAACAAGGAAGTATAGGTGACAATTTCATCGGGAGAACAAGAAGCTGCAATATGAACGTTCTCGATGATTCCAGGTTTCACTGAAATAACTATGGGTATCGTGGGAGAAATGTTACTAAGGTTCCCTTCTGCAAACACATCTCGTGTATATCCAGGAACGGTCGTAATAACAACAATGGTCGACGGAGTCGAAATCCATTGATAGTTCTCCAGAGTCTGTTGTTCCAGAAACAGTATGGAACGATGATGTCCATCGTCCCAAGGATTGTCATCCAAGACGGACATGATCATCTCATCAGTTGGAAAAACAACGCAGAAAGGATCAGGAGACAACTCCTCAGAAGAAGTAGTATGGCTTGCCGATTGAATAGCGTGGTAAGCGGACTCAACCGGACTTAACGGCATAACGTCGTCGAAACAAACATGATCTCCGGGATCAGGGACTATCCAAGGGTCGGCCGACACTGGAAGTTCACGAGGCACAGTGGAGATCATGTTAATAGATGCAACTGACGGGCTTGGAATATTGGGTGGTGGTGGTATGGGAAAAGTACCCATTAATGACAAATCTTTCAAAAGACCGACACCAACATTCTCATAACCCGGTGGGGTGTTCGCTATGAACGGCACGTTGCCTGTGCGAGTATCGGCATTAAAGAAAGCAAGTTGATCAACCGTGACCACTTTTCCCTGGTGAGGAAAATGTAGGACACGAAAAAGGGTTGACACGACAACACGCATAGAATCGACCCAACTTCGTCCCAGTAGAAGATTATAATCTAGAGGAGTATCGAAAACTTCCACTTCCACCTGGACGGTCTTACCTTCTAGAGTAACAGGCAACGACGGAAGAACACTGTATGGTTTAAAATCAGAGCCATTGAAGGCTCGCAAAGTGTTTTGTGATTCCTTTAATGGGGGAGAGCCAATGGCTTTCCAACAAGAAAAAGACATTATGCACGTAGAGGCACCTTCATCAACAACCATTCGACAAATGCTCTTGTTAGCGACCACAACCTATATATGAAATGCAAGCTGTGGGGGTAACCTTGGAATATGATCTTCCAAGTTAAAGACTATCAAATTCGAGTCTGTAGGATCAATTCCACCTATTGCTTTGAACAGAGCCCTTCGCTGTGCAGGACAAGACTGAAGGACTTCGAGGGCAGACATCGTTGAGGGTGCTTGGGCCGGATCTTCGACAATGCTATAGTTCTAGGCTGCCCGAGCATGAGGATTGAATGCCAACTTCTTAACGACACCTTTGGGAGGACGTAAAACTGTATCAAGACGTGGTCGTTCGATATGAAGAGGACCATGCGTAGGTGGATTTGGTGGAGAAGACTGAACCAAATCGGGAGGTAAATCATCGACCTTCTCCTTAGAAGGAGTATAGTCTTTAGCTCTAGTGGTAAGTGTAACATTGTTCTTCATAGAATCACCAGTGCACATCAAAACATAGGACTCTGTAGAGGTAGATGGTTGGTCATGAATGACCAATGAAGCCTTTTGTTGAGATGGGAAGGGTTGAGACAAGACTGTCAGTGTAGAAGGTTCCGATGTTCCTTGAAGGAACTTGTTGACCTCGGCATGTCTTGGACAATCCTTCATGTAGTGATCATCACCACAGATAAGGAAAGGATAGCGTGGCTTGCATTTATCTCGATCATCAACAGGAGGTGATTTGGTTTTCTCATTAGGATTATTGTTTTTACCCTCCTTATTTTTGCCTCTCCCTTTTCTAGCCTTAGTCTTGCCGGCCGATGTAGATTGAACAGCGTTCACTTCAGATGTTTTACCGGGGGGAGGGGCAGGAGACAGAGCACTTTGCACATTAGAAGAATTGGATTTTGGGGTTGTGGTTGAAACAAAATGTGAGTGGCTATGAGTAGAACCAATCACACCATCAGCTGCATGCGAGGCAGCCGGAGGTGCAGAAAAGGTAGAAGTACCAAGATGAGGTAAATCAGGAAGTAAATCATACAAGGTTCTCGTTTGCGAATAAACGAGATCCAAATACTGAGCACGACTAATAGCCTGCTCTTCTGTAACAACACCGCCCATAGCAATGTCTTTACCGATTTTGTTTACAAAAGATTTTGTAAACCATTCTGCCAGTAACTGATTAGGAAGCCCAAGTTTGATGAGACGTCTCCTTCGTCCCCACTCATGAATATGATCAGATATATGAGTGCTCGTGCTTTGTTTGAAGGAGGTTAAAATCTCAGTTCCGGTATCGTAACGGATCAGTAACTGGTAATGTGGTAGGAAATCCATTGCAAGGGTGTTGAAATCGGAAAAGAAACCTCATGGTAATTCAATGTACCACTTCGCAGCAGCACCTATAAGAGTTCTTTGAAAAAGAGGAAATCTAATGGAGTCGTCCATCAATGAGTTAGATGAACACCACAAATGGAAAGTCATGACATGATTATTCGGGTCCTCTCCCACCTTTCCATCGAATTTTGGAATGTTTGATGGAAGCTTTGCAGGAATAGCAGGCCATTGGGGAGAGTGACGAATAGGATCATTAAGAATCCTAGAAAAATCTGGCAGATCCAGAGTAGCAAGAAAAGGCAACTGTCGATTCACTTGTGGATACTAGTGACTTTGGGGTGGAAGCCCTGTCGGTAGACCAGTGGGACCGTATGAATTTTTCCCCCAGAGAGAAGATCCTGGCTGGCCCTGTGGTGGTTGAATAGGATAATAACCCCAAGGATTTTGGCCTTGAGTTTGGGGTTGAGTAGTTTGACCAGAACCCCAGATAGGATTAGTCACCCCCGGATATGGTTGGCCTATAGTAGGGACATCTTGTTGCCCCCCAACATTTTGAGGAAAGTTTTGCATAAGTTGATTCCAATACTGAGCCAATGCAGGAGGTATGTTTGGTCCTAGAGGTGAGGTCGGTCCCCCTACCAAAGGGATAGTCCCACCCGGAAGTTGTACACCAACTGTAGGTTGTGCAGTAGTTGCAGTATGTCCGGAAAAAGGAAACGTACTACCCTGGCCACCAACAGGAACTTGTACATTAGGTGCAACGGTCTGAATAATGCTACCAGCATTAGGATTACTAGTAGGAAACTGAGGGAGTGTCAGGATGAAACCGGGAATAGGATGCCCAGGAAACTGAGGACCACCTGGAGAACCAGCTGGAGTTTGTGGCGGTGTTGGATGCAGAATATTCAACATAGTATTCAATGCATGGTAACCAGGAGGTAGATTCAAATTAGCCTCAGGAGTTCACTGAGTATTAATAGGGGCAAGAGTGGTTGCCGTAATCTCGGTTTGGACACTCGAAGTGATTGCAGGATGAGCCATCTCGGGAGGTAAAATAAAATGATAAGTGGTAGTTTCTGGTGCAGTTTCTGGTTCAGGAGACATAGGGGGGTTGATGATTTCGTAGACAGGGGATTCAGTACCAAACAGGACTCGTCGGAAATCACCTGACCAAGAAGGATCTTGGCCTACTGCACCGTGAGAAGGCCCAACGATTGATTCAGTAGATGGAAGAGTTTCACCAGAAAGATGAAATCGTCCTGAAGGTATTTCACCACGGCGAATGCGGTAGTCCTCTATAGTATTGTTTATTCAAAACTCAGCAAGAGGATCAGTAGTTTCAACTTGTGGAGGTGGTGTAAAAACTTCTGGAACGTTACTAATGTCCACGTGTGGTAAAGTAACAAGAGGGATTTCACCCGGCCGAGGAGAGTCCTCAGGGGTACCCTCAGGTGTTGCTATGTGCAAAGGTTGTGAAGCTTCTGGACGTTCCGGAGACAAACCTTGCATTCTACATGAACATCACGGGGGAGAAATTGTAAACAAGTAACAAACTCCCCAACGAAAATCCTATGGTCAACTACGAGAAAACAACAACATACACTAGTAAACAAAATCTAGAGACAATCACCAAGCAAACAATACCTTCTAATACCGAAGCCACTAGTTGGTGATGAAATCCAACGTCGCAACAACGAGATGAGAAGGGGCAGGGCTAGGGTGAAAAAGTTACGTTGACGACCTGCTTAACGGACTTACACCCTGGTGAAAGCTTCCATGTAGTAATTGTGGATTTACTCTCTAAGGCTTCCACGCAGTAATTGTGGATTTACCTTCCAAGGAGCCCGAGTGAGTTTGATCAACGTCGATTCCAGGTACCACAGAGACTTTCCCCTCCACAGTCACCTTGGGTAAGAACCTAGAGAGAAAGACCACTAAGGTTACCACAGACAACAGTACTGCCTGGGGAAACAGTCGTCAGTCTGATCCACACGCAAAGGCAGGGTATCTAGCCCGAAATCAACTCAAAGGATTCCACTCATAATTGTGGGTATACCTCGGAGTGACCCCCGTAATACGTGCAATCTCTACACCGATGTCAACAGAGCAGGTTAGTATCTCTGCCAACACCAATGTGACCTAATGCTTGACCCTTGTGTTAGAAGGGCTTCCCAGGACAATATACGGCCAATGGAATTTTACACTCCCTAACTCAAGATACTATTGTGTGTTTTTGAGCTTTTGGAGAGTGTGTCTCTCTTCCTACTCCAAAGCACTAGCCTAGCTAAATGTTGGTGTAAAAGAGCCCTAGAAAAGAGTTACTAGATCAATTTTAATATTACGCAATGTTTTTAATGGCTGTTGTTTACTCAAAGGCAACGGAAGTGAAACTCATGATGTGTGACTCTGACCCAAATAATTCAAGGATACGATGAAATATAATCTTTTTCATTCGATGAATCCTACTTATGGGAGAGAGAGAACAATTTCCGAAGCAATCTCAATGCTACAATGCAAATGTAACGCTCAATTTCCGTTTAGATATGAATGCAAACAATCATGTATCAATGAACCGTGTCTAGATGTCTTTTTCAATCACTTCAATACTTTAACATTTTGATTTTCAATGGTGTTTCAAAGGCAAAACAAAAAATCTTGAAAGAAAACATGCAGTTCACTTTCCAAGAAGAACTCTAATGAATGAGAAAAGAAAACCAAATTATAAAGACCCAAACAAACAACCCAATCCAATACTTTCAATGAAAGCAAAAACAAAAGCAAACCAAGGAGTTTCTTAATACAAATGAAAATTGTCCTTTCGAACCAACAATCAAATAAGAAACACCAAACACTGAACTTCCAATCAATCACTGATTCTTAACCAACATGACACATTCAACCCCAGTAATCAGAGAGAAGAAAAATGCCAATAAAGGCTAAGAGATGAAAGTCAAGTGACTAAAGCAAGAAAAAGCCTAGCAAACCTAGATCAGATCCAGCAAGCCAATAACAACAAAAGATATGTAAGTCACTGATTCAACAAGACAGAGAGGTGTAAATCAACATATATGAGCTATTGACAGAGTCAAATCTTGAATTCAAAAATTTTACAAAATCTGTTTGCAGGCTAGTGTGGGACACAGTGCGAGAAACTATGGTTCTCGCAGGCCACTTAAATGAAGAATGCGAACTAATCGCACTGGAATATATAAGCAAGATGCGAACTATCAAGGTTCTCCCAGGCTGCTAATGGGCACAGTGCGAGAATCCCTAAAACTAATGAAAATTTTGAAAAATCAAGAAAAATCCAAACTGGCTCTTAGACCGAGAAGGTCTCTCAAGGTATCCTGAGGACTCAGAGACTAACAAATCAAGAGAAAAATGCCAGCAAATGGCCACAGAAAATTCAAAAAACCATCAAGAAAAAAGGGATGTCCCCAGTGGAGTCGCCAATATTGTTTTAGGATAAGTCCGTAAGTGTGGACACAAACCGACCTCCCTAGATCCACTTGGTATCTAGAACAAAATAGGACAGAATAATACACTTTCCCTAGATCTAGCCTATTGAATGAACTAAGAGGTAAGGATTATGGACATACCTTATGAACACTTTTCTTATATCTCTATTGTTCCAAGCTTTGCTCCAATGATTTCGTCCCATTCAAATCACAACAGAATGAACCAATCGAAATAAAGGCAGATTAATATATTCAATGACTAGTCTATACATATGATCAAGGA
>CBVK0101625752.1:0-18725 GCA_900067695.1 Picea abies | reverse complement strand
ATAGTATTTTGGTTATTAATTCTTTGGTATTTAAAACATTTGGTGGGAATACCATCTTGTTGCATGCAATATAGATCATTTGTGATTCCTATTAACCATCATAAGATAATGATCACGAGCCTATTTTCCATCTTCTATGTGTTATCGCATAGTTTGTAGTTTGGAAAAATCCCAACCCAAACCACAAGTGTGTGACACAACTGGGAACACCTATCATTGTCACCTCAATAGATGTCCCCCTCATTTTAGTGAAGGACAAGTCCAACACAAGGGAGGCTTCCCAAGTGATCCTAGGGGGGTTGTGATGAGAGAAGGAAAGAGATCAAAGAGTACCCCTATAGGTCAAGGTCAAGGATGAGAATGATGCTTGGGGAACGATTATTAGGAGTTGGTAAATGATTTCCAAGATTGCGTACCTAAAAACAATTGTTAGAATTGCCCAAACAAGAAAATAATGATTATAGAAGCCTCAAAACCAATGGGGAATTAACAATAAATCTCGCTGTCCCAAAATTGCAGAAGTATGGAAATATATATCAGCTATAAAGAATCTATGACAATTGCAAATTAAAACATCAAAATCAAGTATATGATGTTGGAAAATAAGATAACAATTAGTAGACAATATTCCAATGTTTAAACCAAGAATTTGATAGCAAGAGAGGGTTGTTAATGAGTGTTATAAACAGAGTTTTATTACAGCCTTATGGAAGAAGCAAAATTTTGCTACAAAAGAAAGTTTTGGCCACTAAAATCAACAAGTAAGCCACCCAAACAATAGCTCTTAAACAATAGATCAATTATGACATATTGCAAGTAAATTTAAGCTATAAGAAAGTCGTAAAAGAGTAAGAGAGTGAGTTTGTTGTAGCCTTATTGGTTGTAGGTTAATGTTTATTACAACAGATCATTCACTTGGTAAATCAAGATGCCCTTAGGGCACAAGAAATCTTTAAGCATGTAAAATTTAGATCCAACCTTAAACAGATCAATTTATTTAAATTCACATTTACCAATGCAACAATATTCAATCTCCAATGCAGCTAGTGACTTATCTATTGGGTTATGGAATCTCTTGCTTTGAGATAGGGTTTATTACTCTTCTAGGGGTGTAATATGTTTTACTCCCTAGATAAAACACACCTTAGCAAGGTCTTGCTATAAGGGTGTAAGCCATTTTACTCCTTGTATCAATCCCTAATCCTTTTCAATAACAATAGATATAAATTCCTTGATGGAGGGTGTATGCCCTTATACTCCTCCAAGGATTTGACAAAATAACCTTGAAATCAAGAGGAAACACACAAAATTGCATAAATTCCTTACCTAATCAAAGAGATAGCATTGAAAACCATTACTTATCAAAGATATTCCATCAAATTTCCAAGAACAAGAATCCAAGAGAAGTCACTCGCCTTTCTTCCACCAATAGACAAGCAAAACATCCATTTTGCACAAGAGACAAGAGATAGTGAATTTCCCAAGAGGTGCTAAAATTTCAGTCCACAATTTATGTAATTCTCAAGTGACGAGAGATGAAAATGAGAAAAAAGATGGCCTCTATTTATGTGAAGCCATATAAACCAATTTGTCCACATTAAATTGTCAACAATGCATTAAAAGAGGGCTAACCCCCTTCATTTTCCCTTACAATTTGCAAATAATAAAATTATATAAGATAAAACCATAAAAAGGGTGTCATCATGCCCTAGAAGGGTGAAATGAGGCCTAGAAATGAGATGTTGAGCCTCAAAAAGTAGATCATTGGGCCTCCAAAGGCCATGTGCCAAGCTATTATGTGATAGACTATCATGCCATTCATCGTCTTCCTTCAAACCACATCACATCACCTCCAAAACCATCAATCCCACCAAATCCTAGCCTCTAAATGACATCAAGGGCTTAGACGGTGACATCCTAGGCTTCCAAAGGCCAACGTCTAGGTGAAAAGGGCTATGATGTCATCCTCAAATGTTGCCAAAGTTCCTTTAAAGGAAACATCCTCCATCCCTTGTACACAAATTTTCATTGGTCCTCTTCCCACCCTGTGGGGTATGGCATCCATCCTTGGGGTTTTCAACCCCTCATGAAGGTCAAAATGGCATAAGTTCTCTATGGATACCTTTCACTCAGCAAGGTACTGTAAAAATAAACAAGTACACCCTCCATGGGTCCATGAGTTGCATGTATCATGCCAAGTAAGCCACATTTAATAAAGGAACCACCCAAACATGTGCATCAAGTTCACCCTTTTCAAACTAAGCAAATGCTTAAATACATTTTAAAATTTTCCAAATTTAAGTATGGGAGGGTTGTCATGGTGCCCTATTGGGTATATCAATCCCCAAGTCAAGGAATGTTTCCCAAGAAGACCCTCTCTGAGTCATGTAATGAGTATGAGGTGGATGGGGGTATTATTTTTGGGCATGGGGATCTTTACATATCAATGACTCATATTGTCTCATTTATGGGTGTTTTGTGGAGGGTGTGTTGCATCCCTCATTTGTAATGAAACATTTTTCCAAGAACTTTTATTTGTCATTGATTTATTATGGTCCAAAACATTGAGTGTTATGTGCAATGGAAAGTAAGGAGAACCACAATTCCACTTGAAGTTAGGAACACATTGAGTGCCATGTGTAAGGAAAGTAAAAGACACCGCAAATGCATTCCCCCAACAAGCGAGAAATTTATTAATAATGTGTTTTCTTCTTAAAAGGTCCTTGATTTTTTATGGAGAAGAATTTCATTGGATTTTAACTTTTTCCAGCTACAACACCTCTAGGCCTTTATCCCCTTCTTCCCATGAAATGAGGTACAATCGCTTCTTGCGGTCAATAAGCCCAAAATCCCAAAATATGAGGAAGCGAAAGGGAAAAGGTGTGGAAAGTGGTAAGTATGTGTAGGAACGATACAATGACCCTTCAAGGAGACCCCCCAGTAGCAACCCTTTTCCCAAGGGTGACCCACTTATTAGGAAACCATGTCAACCACCAAGGTGAAATGAGGCAAATGGTATAATTTCCAAGCATATGTTTTCATAATCAAGAAAGGACTCTTTGCAACATTCTCAAATGCTTCAGTTATTAAAGTGACACTTACCATGAGACCAAACTTGTTACCTCATGAAGAAAGACTTATTTTCCTCTATGGTCCAAGCTGGTGTGGTGAACATTGTTATGCTGGTACCGATGAATGGTGATGTGGTGGAGAGGAAGGGATCTATCTAATTATCTGGTTCTCGACACTCTATGTCTTCAACCTACGGGCCTCGATACATCATCTCCTTAGTTACCCCTATTTTGGGGGGGTAACACTATGTTTTGGAGATAGTTCTTTGATAGCATACTCATTATTTCTTTGACAACATGGAGACAATTTGAGTTCCAATTTTGGTTGTTCATATTTACTTCATTGTTTTTCAAAAAGGATTGTGTGAATGTGTTTGAAGGTTACTATTATGCAAATGTTCTCTCCATAAAGATCATGGTTATATGTCATCATGGTCAAGTTTTGATTTTCAACATTCCTCACTTTTGTATCCATGCCCAAGTAAAAATTAAGGGTGTGTTGGAATGTAAGTTTTAGATGTTCCATCTAAGTTGTGGTTAAGGGGGGTGCTAGAGCATGTAAACCTGACTTATCAATATTTTGGACTACATTAGTGATTAATTGAGTAGGGGTTGTGGTATCATCATTGGGGATTTAAGGTTAGTGAACTAAAACAATAACCTTATATGTATTGGAGACCTTGCATTTTTTTGTACATGATAAAACAACATATAAATTGAGCTTCTATTTCATAGTGAAATTTTGTCCCTCATTAGATTTCTCCATTATAATATTTTTGTTTTGGTGATCATGTGTATTGGGATTTCTTTATTTGGTGTTGTTTATGAAGTTATGGTGAAGTTATGGTTTTCTATGAGATAGGTCTAATATATAATGAAGTTAGGGTTTCTATGAGCTAAGTCCATCACCATTAATTCTCACAACATCATGTTATGGGAAAGTTGGGATTACCTAATCTTATTATATATTCATTATCACAATGCATTAATAATTGTTATTTTCTCTTTACTCTTCTTTGTTATTTCACATTATTTCAAGAAATTATACAATCAAATTGTTTAAGTTCATGCCATCAACATTCTCTAGATTTATAAATGACCTATACCCTTATACCATCCAACATGTCTACCTTGTTGAAATTTTGAGAATTGATTGCTTAATGAAAATTCAATAATTTCACCTCAACCTTGAGGTTTCCCAGATCTCTTTCCCCTAAACCCTTAATGTTGAATATTAAATTAATAAATTATAGTAGAAAATGTGTATCTTCTCTTTAACCCAATTCACAAGGTATCACGAGGAAATGAATACCAATTGGGTGTAATTCAATGCAACAATGTTTCTTCCCTTAGGTCACACTTTCCAAGAAAATCGAAGATCTAAAAAGGCCTTATCACTATAGAGGGTTGTTGTAGTAAATACACACCTTAAGCTTCTAGATGTTTGTTAAATCACTCAACAAATTTTTCTCAATGTTATGTCAAATAAACAAGCATGACTAGCACTAGGAAATACTCAATAATCAAGATAACATAAGCTAAAATTCAAATATTCAAGTACACAAATTTTAGACAGCTAGAACACTACACACACACACACACATGATGAAGTACAAGGACATACCATCGCTTAATACAAGCTGGTACAAGTCAAGATCTCAAAACCTTAGCTAGGGAATCCACCAAAATATAAAATGCTAGCCATACTAGCTGGGAATATCTCCAAACTAAATATTATCGCTCCACCAAAGATCCACAAAAAAAAATCACAACACATTAGCAAGTCCTCCTTGAGACCTTAAAATACATCACACAAGTATACAAGGTACTCTCCCCCAATTTTTTCCACATCAAGTATTCCAATCTATACTAGGATTTCTAAATGCCACAAAACCAGGGCCTTCTTCTCTCACAAGTACTAATAGAGCAAGTTATCCCTTTTCTCCTCTAGGGTTTATCCCAACCCCTAGCATCCCTTGTCTTCCAAAAAAACCATAACCCTAGTCTTCCCTTGAATTCCCTCAAGAACCCTAGTGATCAATACATAGAGAGAAAATACATATGAAGAAGAGTACAAAAAGACAAGTTCTCTTTATCTCTCACATCTCTAACACAAGCATCTGATTACATGAGTTAACAATAACGAATATGATGGAAAAAAATATCTTCTCCATTTATATATATGAAAGGTGAGGTAGGCCAACAATAAAAAGTGGACCTAGTCCAAAAGAAGAAACCTAACTAAATAATATATAGGCCTACAAGTGAAGGGATCCAACTCCAAGGGACACATGTGAAGCTCCAAGGTGAGAGCATCCAAAAAGCAAGGGTCTAATTAGACTAATCCATGACATGTGTCTATTGATCCTCTTCCAATTGACTCCAATGCTACAATGCTCCCTCCTAAGCCACATGTACCTATGGATCCACCACACGTACATGATAAATTCTCAACCCAAGGGTTATCAAGTCAAGTACATGATTACATGCAAGAAACCAAGTATCCCCATGCCTTTTGGGGCTCAACATCATCCTCCAATATTCCCAATGTTTCTCCTTCAAGGTGAGTCATCCCCTCAAGAAACCAACCAAATTCTAGGTGCTCAACTCATGAAGAAGTCACAAAACTACATAGGTCCCCAACCTCCTAAGGAAATGTTCCACATAAGCATCAAGTCAAGGCATGCAAATACATAAGAAAACTATCTCCAATGTGTATTCCCATCATGATACAACCAAGGTTAATCAACACATCATGCATTTCACATCACATGAAGCATCCCCAAGCACGATGTTAACACTTTTGGAGTAACTCCAAAAGATAACACTTGTTCTTTAGGAGGAAAGATTTTTCAAAAACATCACTTTTCTCTCTCTACAACTCAACCAAACTTGCCATCTACAAATAAGAACCCATTGCATTCTTGGAACCAACCACTGGATTATGAAAAGGACATGTAGTTCACACATCACATTCCTCCATCAAGGCATCACAACTCACTACCTCAAAGCAACTAGCAGGCTTACAAATGGAAGTAGCCAATACAATATGGTTAGAACATATTCTAGGAGGTATACTCACCTTCACCAAATATATGGGTGCTCCTACATGTTCTTGTGAAACTTGCAATGTATGAGTAAGCCATATCAACTTATCACATGCTGGAGTAGAGGGTAAGGGCATATCCATCCTCACACTCTCCTCATCCACCCCTAGATATGATTATACTCTATCCTTTGAATTAGCCTATGGAATAACAACATCCTCACTCCCTTAAATAATTTAAGGGGATAACTATGATCAAGAGGACCATCCATCCTCATCAAACTTCACATCTTATCTTATTAAAGTATTTTATTTTTTTGGGATATAGATTTCATAATCTTTATAAGTCTCACAGTATCTAACATAACAAGATTTCATCACAACATCTTAATTATCCAAATAAAACTAACAAAATGCAAGTGTAAAGGAACATAACTGTGGACCATCAATGGCTTACTATATTCCAACATCCTTCATATCAACTTCACAAGCCAAACTATTCAAGCACCATATCATGATTTGTTTAGGACATCTTGCAAATATGAACACATGCTCCATAGAAAACCAAGAAAAGCATATTAGATATATCAAAATCACAAAGATACAAATTTTCACAAATCTCATCCATCCTTCCAAGATCGTAGTGCAAGAACCAATGCACACAGGATCTCCAACAACCTATAAACATGGTTATCTCATCCATGCATCTTAAAACCTTTGACAATTGAATCAAAATCCATAATAGGTTTAACTCCTTCTTTCATAGAGAATCCTCTAGTAACTGGAGCAAGAATCTCATCAAGGCCAACTCCCTCTTCCCCAGGGAATCCAAAATCCCCGTCAAAATAATCTTCAACACTCTCATTAGTTGCAATATTGGAATCAATCATTGACTCCATAATAGGTTTTGAGCCTATCTCCATGGCATCCAAACATACATGCTCTACATATGCCTCCTCAAAACTAGAAGGATCGCCTGGATTTCCATTAGCATGTACAAGTGCCACACAATAAAAAAGTAACCTATAAATGCCATCATCTTGCACGTCTATATCCAAATTCCTCAAACTTGCTAGGTTACAATCATTGATAGTGCATTGTTTTCCTTCAAATGCAACTCTAACTGTAAAATTGTCATACAAGAAACTAAAAGAAGATTTTCTTTTAAACCAAACCAAACAAAACATCATTCAACTCAAGAACATCCTCTTATGGAATCAAGAAGGAAATGGAACACACTCTTTTAATAGGATTTGTAGAACCATCACCCAACTCTAATGTCATTCCTCCCTCTTGCATATAAATCTTGTTAAAGAGTTTTGTGTTGTAATTCATATGTTTCAATGCCACACTATCCACATACCATCCAACACTTGAAAAAGTGTTATAATATAAATAAGAGACCATTGAGAAGGTAGTCTCATTCTAGGATGATAACTCATCCACTCCTACTACAAAACTTACACTCCCTACAACTAGTTTATGCTACTTGACCTTCCCTTCTTCTCTAAACATTGGCTAGCATAATGTCCTATCTAGTAACACCTAAAACATTTCACCTTACTAAAATCCTTCTTACCTTGTATTGATTCTTCCTTTTTACCCTTCTTGTATGATTTATTTCTTCCCTTCCTCGTACTTCTAATGAGGGATGGGTGTTCTACTTCCTTTTGCTTCGCTAAATAGGACTCCAACTTGATCTCTTCTTGCACAAGGTTATCCCAAAGATTTTCATAATTAAGTAAATGTTCATGAGAACAAACACTTGGATAAAAGGTTTCCAAGATAAAGAAAATCCACTCGAGGAAATAAACACCAATTCCTTTTCCTCCACTTTTGTTCCTATGGAAACCAACTAATCTCTCAACTTTGTGACCCTAGCCAAATAGCTCACCACTAGATCTATGCTATTCATGTAGACATGTGAAAGTTAGTTTACCAAAATAATTTGTATAGAGACATCGAAATCTAATATAAACCAACCAAAATCCTCATACATTAACATATTGATTTTATTCTTTGCAACGTGAGTGATCAAAAGATCCTTTACTAAATTAAGAATGATTCTCTTTTCCTTGGCCTCTTCAAAATGAGTGACCATTAGCTGAATAAAAAATGATCATTTTTTCCTTATCCTCCTTAGCATGAGTAGCCAACAATTTTGGATCAATAGTTGCAATGATCTCTTTCTCAACATGATCCCAAATCTTAGAATCCTCCAAAAACATTTGCATCTTGCACTTCCAAAACATGAAATTGGAAGCACCCTCCAAGATATCACATTCTCTAAGACTAAGAGTAGTCATCTTGCAAACCTATAGCACACCTCACAGTAAAATCAACAAGAATTAAAGTAGAATTCCCCTTCTATGGCTTAAGAACTTCTCCCAAGTGCACTAGGTTTCATACCCATCATCCTATAATAGGTTAATCACCTCTCTAGGTACTACAAAATTGAAACGCCCAACTCCCTCTTCAACAATGGAGCAGTTTTAATTAAATTTTCCTTGATACCATATAAACAATTTGAGAATTGATTGTTGAATGCAAATTCAGAAATTTCACCTCATCCTTGAGGTTTTCTATATCTACTTCATGTGAAATTTTATCCTTAGAGTTTACAACAAAAAATACAACTAAATCTCTTAAACCCAATTTACAAGACAACCCAAGAAAATAAATACCAATTAAGTGTGAAGCAATGCAATAATGTTTCATCCCTTAAGGCACACTTCCCAAGAAAATTATATACCTCAAAATGACTTATTACAAAATACTATCACTATAGTAAATCTACCTCTTAAGCTTCAAGATGCTTGTTAAATCACTTATCAAAATATGCTTAATTGTATGCAAATAAAAAAGCATAACTGACACTAGAAACTACTCAATCATAATCATAAGATACATTGAAATTCAAATTTGCAAGTATAAAAGGTTTGGACAACTGAAACACTTCACACACACACACAAACACACACACACACACACAAAGTATACCATAGCTTAATACATCTTGGTACAAGTCAAGCTCTCCAACCTTAGTGAGGGGATCCACCAAAATAACAAACCGTAGCCAACAACTCCTCCTAGCTAGGAATCTCTCCCAGCTAACACTGATTGCTCCACCAAGGATTCACAATAAACAATCATAACAGATCGGTAAGTTCTTGTCAATTTCACTTGTATCAAACAAATATATAACATAGTATTCCTCTATCTTCTCCACATCAAGCACTCCAAGTAGTACTAGGGTTCTGAAATACCACAAAACCCTAGTCTTCTTCTGTCACAAGTGCTATTAGATCAAATAATCCATTTTCACATCAAAGGTTTATTCCAAAGCTTAGATTTCCTTTTCTTCTTAGAGAAAAACCCTATCCCTAGTCTTCCTTTGAATTCCCTAAAGAACCCTAGTGTTGAAGACATAGAATGAAAATACAAATGGAGAAGAGTATAAAGAGACTAGTTCGCTCCAACACTCACACTTTAACACAAGCATGTGATTACACGAGTGAACAATAATGAATATGATGGAAATACTCTCCTCACTTTATTTATATGAAATTTGAGGGAGGCCAACAATAACAAGTGGACCTAGTCAATAATAAGCAACTTAAATAAACAATAGATAGGCCCATATGTGAAGCGCTCCAACTCTAAGGGACACATGTCTAGTTCGAAGGTGAGAACACCAAACAAGGGAAGATCTAAGGTAGAGTGATCCACGAGATGTGCCTAATGCTCCTTCTAGAATGGCCTTCAATGCTCCAATATTCTCTCCTAAGCCATGTGTACCTCTAGGTCCACCACACCTACATGATCATTCGTCAACCCAAGGGTTCTAAAGTCAATTACAAGCCTCCATGGAAGAAACCAAGTGTCCCTATGACCTCTGTTAAAGTAGATATTAGATTATAATGGTAAATTAGATATTATACATAGGCATTAATAAAGTCACTTTGAATTTAGGTTATTTTATACTTTATTTTACTTTAGCGTGTTTCTCAATCTATCCCACATTCATAAAGTGGATTGACTCAACTATATTGTAACCCTTTATAAGAAATATTTCACTTTCTCATTATGAATGAAAACTTGGTTACCTTTATGTTTTTGTGTTATCAATATATGGTAGCCAAGCCCAACATTCTCAAAGCCATATCAAAAGCCTCAAGCCATTGAAAGACAAGGTTTGCACTCTTGCGACTTCAATAGTTTGGGTGCCATAGAGTCTGTGCAAGCATGATGACTTAGGTACTATTGTAAGTATAGATGGATCGAGAGATCGCTAGTGTGACACATCAAAGAGCCAAAAAGGGCTTCAGCTCATTTGAAGCTAGGATCGATTGGATTTCAATTTAAAGCCAGGTTAAAAAAAAAAACTAAAAAAGAAACAAAGCATATGGAATTGGTTGTATGACCATACAACCATCATACAACACATTAGCCAAAGGATCATACAATTCTATAGATTATCCCAACCACAATCCATTTGACTGTATGAATCCGTATTGAACTATACGATTGTATAAACACACATAATTTCAACTATATGGACTATACAAATTCACAATTGTAGCTTCCAAATAGACATTAGAGTTGTATAAACCTATTCTTCAATGAAAATTTTGAAAGTTTTTCAATTGAAAGGATTTTGGAGAAAATTTAGTCTGTTCTTATTTGCATTGCTTCCTAGATTTGTAGATCTAAAAGAATTGGCTGCTGATTTATTGTCTTTTAGTAGATCCAAGTAGAAATTGATTGTTTTGTTGTTGGTTATTAGTGGATCTAATTGTTTTAGAGCTAATTGAGAGAATATATGTCAAGATCTGTGCATTTTTTAGTTATTTGAGAGTAGATTCGTAGTTTATTGGGTTTTTTTTTAATATATTTGGAAATATATACATATTTTTGGGTAGATTTGTCAAAAATACATATGTTTTTTAGTGATACATGGTTGCTACAATAGTTTAGAGTTAGTTTCCAAGTGTTCTTACTTAAGGAATGAAGATTCAGAGAGGGAAGAACAAGTATTTTTCAAATTTTTTCCTTGTTTAATATATTTTTCTACATTCTTGACTTGTATTTATAGTCTCTTTACCCAACATCATGTTGGAAGGAAGTCAAATCTTCTCACAAGAACTAAAATATGTGGAAGAAAAATATGTTGGCTACTTTTTAGTACATGTGCTTGGATACTATTGTCCTAGGTAATGATACCCAACCACAAGTTACAAGTAAAGACCATGAAGTTTGATGAATGTGACAAAGAAACAATGATGTTGCTTAAGTTATCTGTGATGGATGAAATTCTTCTTGAAGTCTATACAAGGAGGAAATCAACAGAGATTTGAAAGCATTTGAAATAGTTGCATGAGACTTCCTACAATGACAAATCCTTCTTCCTAAAGAATGTGCTATTTTCAATTAAAATGGATGAGAGTGCATCATTATAGGAGAATTTACTTCAGATCAAAGCATAGTTTTTCTCATTGGCCAGAAGATGGAAGATGGCATGGTGGTAATCATGGTGAAAATGTTACCATGTTCTTACAACCACTTTATTGAGACCCTAAACATCATCACTACAAATATTGACATGAATTTTAATGAGTAATGTAATATGCTCTTACAATAAAACATATGAAAGAAACAATTAAGTAGCAACAAAGAGATAGAGGGTTCAGAACAAGGCTTTGTAGCTATTTCAAGGACAAAAGGTAAATGGGCAAAGAAGAAAGGTCAAGGCAATGATGAAGAAGCAACCAAGAGCCTGAAGACCATCACTTGTCACTACTGTGGCAAAGTGGGTCATATGAAAAATCATTGTAGAAAGAGGTTGGTTGATTAGAAAACCAAATAGGGAGGGCCTCATCATAAGGCCCATGTTGCAAATCATACAAAAGATGAGTCATATTTCTTTGCATTCATGGCCAAGAAGTAATATGATCAACACATGTCATCTGCTTGGTACATTGATTTGGGTGCATCATGACACTTTACCAACAAGTAGAACTTGTTCACTAAGTACACTACTTGTTCCTTGAAAGATCCAGTGATCTTCAACAGTGAGGCAAAGTACACAGTAGTTGGCAAAGGGAATGTGCATATTTTCTTTGGAGAATAAATATTGATTTTTCTCAATGTGTGTTATGTGCCAGGTATGGATCTTAATCTACATTCAATGAGTTAGATTATGAGGCACTCCACCCATCGAGATGTCCACTTTTAAAATCACGAATTTTATATAGTTTACTAGGTAACCAAGAAGACTATTGATCTTGGTGTGGAGGATTGATCCATACGGATGTCGGTGGCCTCCCACCTATTCCAACTGGCTCATTTTTGCAATTTTTCAGTTTGGCAGTTTTTTCTCTAGTTTTTGGGTCCCTGACTTGCAGGGCTATTTTGAGGCCCTAAATAACATTTTTTAGGGCTCGCCACAATCAAAATGATCTTTGATAACTAGAAACAAAATGTGTAGTCCTTGGATAGACCTTTCCAACAAGCTATCGTGTGCCTAAAACAAAAATTGTATGTAAAAGTTACAACCCCAGGAAGTTAATGTACTAACTTACCCAAACGGGGCCCACATGACTTTTGGCGCTTCATCTCTTAGAGTTAGGTTTTTGGATGTCTAGGGTTTTTTGAATTTCTATTTATTGTAAAAAGGCTTTCAAAGCCTCATTGTAATCATCTTCTTACAAATGCGAGTAGCCGTCACATCTCTTCTCAGAGATAAGTTGTCACCATTCTAGCAAGTCTTTCACTCTATATTTTTATGGTCTCTGTACATTTATTTCATTAATAGAAATCATGTATTACTATATATCCATTTTTATGGTTGCATCTCTCATACATTTTTTTTATATTATTTAATATCTGCAATATCTTTGTGCATTTATTTATTATATCTCCACCCTCATTTCGTGACGAAAATAATCTGGATCAGTGGTATCAGAGCAGGTTGTTCTTGATCGTTTTTTTTTTCAGTGCATGTCCCCGACAAAGTCCGAGTATAGTAAGTGGGGTCTCAAACTTGTCTCTCTATAGGAAAATCGCTCTCGCACACCCAAAAAACCCTCAATGGCGGAAGAGAATAAAAACAACAGAGCAGACGATCCTATCAGTTTGTTGCTTGAGCAAGCTCTCACGCGACAGAGGGATGAAATGATGGAGAATTTTTCCCACATCCTTCAATGCCTACTAATATCAACAGGCGCATCTTCCTCAAAATTCCACTTTAAAGGCACCTCGCCTTTCAAGGTACAAGTTAATTTTGATATTCCTACATTTGAAGGATAGATAGATGCAGAAGCCCTAGACAAATGGTTAAACCTGCTAGAAAGTTATTTATCTGTTCACAATTTTTTCAATAGAGAAACTATCACCTTCACACTCCTTAAATCTCTCCCTCATGTCAAACATTGGTGGGAAACTTACTGGGATAAAAGTTCCACAAAGAAGTCTGGAATATATGGGGCCGAGCCCACTTGGGATTTTTTTGTAGATGCGGTAAAGGAACAGTATTACCCCATTGGCAACAATGAGGACCAATACATGAGATGGAACACATTGAGGCAAGAGAGGGGCCAAGCGATTCTGGAGTTCACCAATACCTTCCATACCTTGAGCACCAAGATGGGTATCAAAGACTCCGAACAACATTTGGTTTTGAAATACCGTGGGGCTCTACATAGATACATCTAGACTGAAATGGATTTTCTCGACATCTCATCACTTGGTGTTTCTTATCAATATGATGTTAAAATCAAGCAGAAATTTAAGCACCAGAACAAATGGGAGTTTGGGTCTGCAAATACGCAACAACCAAAGTATGAAAATTACATCCCTAACAAACAGTCTCTCGAAATCCAGTCGAAGACACAGGAAAAGAAGGGTCACGGGAAGACAAAGAAGGACACCGAAAAATGGTGCGACTTCCACAAAAGTCCCTGGCACAACACCGATGAATGTAGCTCAAAATGATCATTGGTGGTCGAGATCAAAGACAAGGAGCCAAACCTTGATTCAGAATCGGATTATGAAAATACTGGTAAAGGACAGATCATTGACGTAGACCCCATTGTTATTGTCGCGACCGCAGCAATTCAACCAGAAGAACCAATAGATCATGAAGAGGGAGAGCACCTTTTTCATTCATAGATGTGGGTGAAGGGGACCCCGCTACATTTTATTGTTGATAGCGGAAGATAGAAGAATCTCATATCAGTAGAGGTCCTCAAGCAATTGGGATTATCGACAACACCACAACCGCAACCATACAACATCGGGTGGCTTCGACAAGGATGAGGTATCTGTATCAGCCAACAATATCGATTGTCATATGACATCCAACCCTTCAAGGATGAGGTATTATGTGATTTTTCCTTACTGGATGTCTATGATGTTCTCTTGGGCCAACCATATATGTGGAAGCACCATGTTGTTTATGAGTCTTGACTCCGCAGTGTCATTGTTTCTCTCGGGGGTCATCTCTACAGAATACCAGAGGTAGTTCTGACTATTGTTCCACCTAAAAAGTTTCGCAAGGTAGTATCTCATACTGCAAAATTTAGCTTCTTCACAATCTGTTCACAAGGAGAACAAAAGGACAATGCAACCACTACAGCCTCGCCCCAATCACCTTCTATCCAACAAAAGCAGGTCGACAAGGCTGCAGCAAAGTGCAAATATTCCTTCTGCACACTGTCCTCTCATGTATCTCAACTTGTTGAACAACCTCAGCCTCAACAGGTTCGTGACAAACTTCCACAAACTAAGGAATGCGACGTCTCCAACAATGCAAGCAACTCACCAAGATGCAGATTCAGCAAACACTTTTCCCTCTCCCCTAGGAACTCAACACAATGGATACCATTGCTTCCTAAGGAGGGAGTATTGATCCAGGTGGATATCTATGGCCACCCACCTTTTTCGATTGGCTCAAAACAATTTTCTGGAAATTTTGACAATTTGCTATTTTTAGCAATTTTCAACTTCCGGGGTCATTTTGAGGGCCCAAATGAAGGTTTTTCGAGATCAATATTCTCAATGATCACCTACTATATGATTGATCCACCAAAATGAATATCATCAATGATACCTTTCCAGCAAGCTATCATACGCCTAAAACGGAGATCATATGCAAAAGTTACGACCCCGAGAAGTTAATGTACTAACTTACCCAAGCGGGGCCCACATGAATTTTGGCGCTTCATCTCCTAAGGTTAGGTTTTTGGAATTCTTGTTTATTGTAAAAATGCCTTCAGGGCCTCATTGTAATCATCTTCTTGCAAATGTGAGTAGTCGTCACATCTCTTCTCAGAGATAAGTTGCCGCCATTCTAGCGAGTTTTTCACTCTGTATTTTTACAGTCTCTATAGATTTATTTCATTAATAGAAATCATGTATTATTGTATATCTATGTTTATGGTTGCATCATTTTTGTTATATTATTGAATATCTGTTATATCTCTATGCATTTCTTTATTATATATCCCCTCTCATTTCATGCCGAAAATAATATGGATCAGTGGTATCATAGCAGGTTGTTCTTGATCAGTTTTTTTTCAGTGCATGTCCCCGATGAGGTCCGAGTATAACAAGTTGGGTCTCAAGTGTGTCTCTCTGGAGGACAATCTCTCTCTCACACCCAAGAAACCCTCTATGGTGGAAGAGAAGAAAAACGATGGAGCAGATGATCCTATCAGTCTATTGCTTGAGAAAACTCTCATGCGACAGAGGTTCAAAATGATGGAGAATTTTTCCCACATCCTTCAATGTCTATCGATAGCAACAGGCGCATATTCCTCATAAGACCACTTTGGAGGAACCTCACCTTTCAAGGTACAAGTTAATTTTGATATTCTTGTATTTGAAGGACACATAGATGCAGAAGCCCTAGACAAATGGTTAAACCTACTAGAAGGTTATTTCTTTGTTCACAATTTTTCTGATAGAGAAAAGATCACCTTCGAACTCCATAAATCTCTCCCTCATGTCAAACATTGGTGGAAAACTTACTGGGAGCAAAGTTCCACAAAGGAGTCTGGAATATATGGGGTTGAGCCCACTTGGAATTTTTTTGTGGATGCGGTAAAGGAATAGTATTACCCTGTTGGCAACTATGAGGACCAGTACATGAGATGGACCACATTGTGGCAAGAGAGGGGCCAAGCGGTTTTGGATTTCACCAATACCTTCCATACCTTGCGCACCAAGCTGGGTATCAAAGACTCGGAACAACATTTGGTTCTAAAATACCGTGGGGCTCTACACAAATACATCTAGACTAAAATGGATTTTCTGGACATCTCATCACTCGGTGCTACTTATCGATATGCTGTTAAAATTGAGCAGAAATTTAAGCACCAAAACAAATGGGATTTCGGGTCTACAAATACACAACAACCAAAGTATGACAAAGACAGCCCTAACAAACAGTCTCCCGAAATCCAGTCCAAGACACGGGAAAAGAAGGGTCACGTGAAGACAAAGAACGACATTAGAAAATGGTGTGATTTCCACAAAAGCCCATGGTACAACACCGATGAATGTCGCTCAAAATAGTCATTGGTGGTCGAGATCAAAGACAAGGATTTGAACCCTAATTTAGAATCTGATTCTGAAAATACTGGTAAAGGACAGATCATTGATGCGGACCCTACTTCTATTGTCGCGGTCGCAACAACTCAACCAGAAGAACCAACAGATCATGAAGAGGGAGAGCACCTTTTTCATTCACAGATGTGGGTGAAGGGGACCCCACTGCATTTTATTGTTGATAGCGGAAGCCAGAAGAATCTCATCTCAGCAAAGGTCGTCAAACAGTTAGGATTGTCAACAACACCACACCCATAGCCATACAACATCGGGTGGCTTCACCAAGGATGAGATCTTCATGTCAGCCAACAATGTCGATTGTCATACGGCATCCAAACCTTCAAGGATGAGGTATTATGTGATGTTGCCCCACTAGATGTCTATGATGTTCTCTTGGGCCAACCATATATGTGGAAGCGCCATGTTGTTTATGAGTCTCAACCCCGCAGTGTCATTGTTTCTCTTGGAGGTCATCTCTATAGAATACCAGAGGTAGTTCCGACTACTATTCCACCTAAAATGTGTCGCAAGGTAGTATCTCATACTGCAAAATTTAGCTTCTTCACAATCTGTTCAAAAGGAGAACAGAAGGACACTGCAAGCACTACAGCCTCGCCACAAGCACCTTCTATCCAACAGAAGAAGGTCGACAAGGCTACAACAAAGTTAAAAGATTCCTTATGCACATTGTCCTCTCATGTATATCGTCTTGTTTAACAACCTCAGCCTCAACAGGTTCATGACAGACTTCCACAAACTGAGCAGCACGACGTCTCCAGCAAGGCAAGCGACTCACCAAGATGCAGATTCAGCAAACGCTTTTCCCTCTCCCCTGGGAACTAAATACAATGGATACCATTGCTTCCTAAGGAGGGAGGATTGATCTAGGTGGATATCGATGGCCTCTCACCTTTTTCGACTGGCTCAAAACAATTTTCTGGCAATTTTGGCAATTTACTATTTTTAGCAGTTTTTAACTTCCGGGGCCATTTTGAGGGCCCAAATGAAGGTTTTTCGAGATCGAGGTTCTCAATGATTTACTACATCATGATTGATCCCCTAAAATGAATCTCTTCGACGATACCTTTCCAACGAGCTATCATACACCTAACATGAAGATCGTATGCAAAAGTTATGACCATGGGAAGTTATGTACTAACTTACCCAAATGTGGCCCACATGACTTTTGGCGCTTCATCTCCTAGTGTTAGGTTTTTGGATGTCTAGGGTTGTTGGAATTCCTATTTATTGTAAAAATTCCCTGAGAGCCTCCTTGTAATCATCTTCTTGCAAATGCGAGTAGCCATCACATCTCTTGTTAGAGATAAGTTGTCACCATTCTAGCGAGTCTTTCACTCTGTATTTTTACAGTCTCTGTACATTTCTTTCATTAACAGAAATCATGTATTACTATATATCTGTGTTTACAGTTGCATCTATAATAGATTTATGTTATATTATTGAATATCTTCGATATCTCTGTGCATTTCTTTATTATATCTCCTCTCTCATTTCGTGCCGAAAATATTCTGGATCAGTGGTATCATAGCAGTTTATTCTTGATCATTTTTTTTTCAGTGCATGTCCCCGACGAGGTCCGAGTATAGAAAGTTGGGTCTCGAGCTTATCTCTCTGGAGGAAAATCACTCTCACACACCCAAGAAACCCTTAATGGCGAAAGAGAAGAAAAACAATGGAGAAGACGATCCTATCAGTCTATTGCTTGAGAAAGCTCTCACGCGACAGAGGGACGAAATGATGGAGAATTTTTCCCAAATCCTTCAAAGTCTACAGATAGCAACAGACACATCTTCCTCAAATGGAGACTTTGGAGGCACCTCGCCTTTCATGGTACAAGTTAATTTTGATATTCCTATATTTGAAGGACACATAGATGCATAAGCCCTAAACAAATGGTTAAACCTGCTAGAAGGTTATTTCTCTGTTCACAATTTTTTCGACAGAGAAAAGATCACCTTCGCACTCCTTAAAGCTCTCCC
>CBVK0101625751.1:0-13449 GCA_900067695.1 Picea abies | reverse complement strand
GCCTGATTCTTTGAGGCGTATGCACGATGTTTTTCATGTATCTGTTTTGAGACATTATGTTAGTGATCCTACACACGTGATTGACATGAGTTCCTTGTAGGTGCCAGACGAGGGAGCACTCACGGCTGAGCCAGCCGCATTTTAGATCAGCGTGTTTGACAGTTACGACGTCGAATGGTAGATCATGTCAAGGTCTAGTGGGACATTTATAGTCCACACTCGACGACCTGGGAGGATGCATATAATATGCGCTAGCAGTTTCCATTTTTGTTTGATAGATAGACTTATGATACTGTGGTATTTATGATATTATGGTACATTTATTTCGGCATTTATAATGAGAAACTTTGGGATGAAGTTTAGACCAAGAGGGGGTGTATGAAACATCCCGCTCTGGTGCACTTACCAAACTTATTCTTTGAGGACACTTGCTCGCAAGTGATCTAGATTTTTATGATGATAAAACTTTTCCTTCATTATGATGCGTTAAGTTATATGACAGGATGTTTTTACTACATTGATGTAGACAGGTGCTGCTAACTCAGTTTCATTGAGTGTGTAGGGTTTCGGACCTTGAGGATGCAGAGGCATCGGTGGAACTCCCTTGGACTCTGGATTGAGTCAGGGAGTGGGATATTTGAGTTGTTTCATTTACGGTGATATTGTTTTGTTTGGATGATATGCTATTGATTTATGATATGTTATTGACATGATCTGACATGATGGTTGATGATGCAGGCTGACAATAACTTGCCGAATAGACTCACATATGGAGTAAAGGGGCCACACACGAGTTCCAGAGAGATTGAGGGAGAGGTGTGGATAGCAGCCCTGCCACAGTCTACTAGCACTCCCGCTGTGGCTCAAACTGTACGTTAACGATTACCTAGTTCGAGAGGATCCACGATGCCGTGAGGGCAGACTGCGACAGTCACTCACGATGATTCTAAGGGGTGCGCAATAAGGCAGGGGCCTTATTCCTTAGATCCCTTAGTCTCCCACAAGTTCACCTGGCGGAGTGTTGACTCCAAGGGTTATAGAGTCTACCAATCCATCAAGTCAGCGAGTGGCACCCTTGGAGCACGTGGTGTATCCTGAAGGGCACGTCGCGCAAAGAAATACAAGCCAGTGAGTGGCACCCTTGGAGCACATGGTGCGTCCTGAAGGGCACGTTGCGCAATAGAAGAAAATGAGGCGAGTGGCACCCTTGGAGCACGTAGTGCGTCCTGAAGGGCACGTCACATTGAGGATGATGATGAGACAGCCTAGATGACCCTGAGACCTTAACGCCTGATAAATTCTTACAATGCCTCCTCTAATTAAATTGTCGCCCTGTTCAAATCAAAACCTAAATTAAAACATCTCTAAGATAAATTTTGACAAGACCTAAGAAAAGATCCTACAAAAATAAACATAGGGCGTAAACTAAAACCCTCCTAGGTGTTAATTAAAGTCTTCTTAAAATTAAAGGGGGTAAAGAAATGAGGGGGATAAATTAACTGAAACCAAGGATTTTTAAATTTTAAAGAAGATTAAATTTATCTAAGAGAGGGGGGTATAAAAAATTTAGGATTTTAAAAACATTTTGAAAAGACAAATAAGCGCAATTATCATTTTGGGTTTAACAAAAAAAATAAAAATTAATGAATATAAAAAATAAAAGAGAGGAATAAAATTTAGAAAAGAGGAAACTTGTAATAAAGGAAATTTAATAATGGAAAGTAGGAGACATAGGGTAAAAAGAAAAAAGGAATCAACATGTAAGGAGTTACTAAAATTCAGAAACTTCGTTTTAGGAAAGTGATTAAAAGCATGAGAGGGGATCTAGGAACCCTAGGATTAATTTAAGGAGCGATTTTTGGGGGAGTGAGGAAATTGAGTCTTTTAATTATTAAAAAGAAACTAATTTTTGGAGAACCATAGTGATGAGCGACACTTGGATGGCGGAGAATGTTTAGAGGTTTGTCATTAAAAAATTAATTTTATAATAATTTAGGAAAGTAGGTGGGTCTCATTTTTCTATAAAAGAAGGGTAAAAGAAGGAAGAGGGGATGAACGGTTAGCGTAACGTTACGCTGCCGAACCGTGGCTTGACGGATTTCTTGTGAGGAGTAGGGTTTATCTCAGCTGTGTTGGAGTGGTAGCTTAGCCGTGGAGGCGAGCTGAGAAGCTAGTCTTATCTCTGGTTCTTGTGTGGCCCCTTTGCGGCTCAGGGGGCTAAGGGGGAAGCAGAGTACCCCTAGCGTTTGGCTGGGAGGTACCGGTGAGTTTTCTGCGGTCGGCGAGCAGGACACGGCACGGAGCGCGGGACGCGGCACGAAGCGCAGGACGTCTTCCGACGCGGGCGTAAGGCAACTATATGATTTTAATTGGTGAAGTAGAAGGCATTTTTACTTTCAGCAAATTTAATGTTATTGATGTGATATTGTGAGATTGTTCTAGCATTTTTATATTCGACAATTTTCATTTCAGCAAGGTTATTGTGAGTTGTTCTGGCAATGTTGAAATCGTTACTGTCGCATTTGGCCATGAGAATAATGTATTTTGTTGGGCGTTTTTGGTATGCATTGTAGGTATTGGGTTATAATCTGGGCTTGAATGCATTGATCTACATTTTAATGTTGATGGTCTGCGCGTCCTCTTCAGTATGAGCATTCTTGTTGGGCGTTCTTTTTCTAAAAACCTATGTTTGAATAAGCTGCGTTTAAAAATGATCTTGGGTGTTTTTTTTGAGTAATGTTGGGCGTTTTTATTAAATAACCTGCGTGTTGAATAAGCTGCGTTTAAAAATGATCTTGGGCATTTTCTTTTGAGTAATGTTGGGTGTTCTTTTTCTAATAACCTGTGTTTGAATAAGCTGCGTTTAAAAATGATCTTGGGCATTTTTTTTTTAGTAATGTTGGGCGTTTTTATTAAATAACCTGTGTGTTGAATAAGCTGCGTTTAAAAATGATCTTGGGAGTTTTTTTTTAGCGATGTTTGGCGTGATGGTTACTGTTGGGTGGGGCGTGGTACAGTTGCATTGGGCTACCATAAAATGGGTTGTTGTATTGCCCATACCTCTGTGTGCGTTTTTATAATGTTTTATTGGGAGTTTCCACTTGCCGTGGGCCATTCGTTTTTGGTGCGTTTTTATTGCAAATCGTGAGCAATTGTTCTTGGGCGTTTCTGTATACAGTGGGTCGATTTTGCTTGTTGCTTGTAATCCTTCTTGCTGGGCATTCTGATTCCTTGATGGGCGTTTCGATTTCTTGTGGGCGTGACCTCTTGTGGACTGGAACTATCCCTTGCGCGTTGTTGGGCGTTTTTATGATTGATTGTGGGCATTCCATTAAAAATGTGTGCTCTTTTTGCTACGTTTTTCTTATTGCATTTTGGCAATGCTATTTTTATTGCGGTTTGGCAATGTGTTCTAATGACAAGTAGATCAGCGGTTGTCTACGGTATCAACTGCTAACAGCAGGTTAGTTTCAATCGGATGCTTGCTGCAAGGTTTCAGATGCTTGTCTTAAATTTTTTTTTTTACCTCTTCCCTTTCATTTAATGAGAAAAATTTGATTCCACCCTTCTCATTATCGCCTGAGGTGAACCGGCAATGTACTCGAAGCCTTTCGTATAGACCCTTACCGTTAGAGTGGATGTGTGAACGTATATATAAATATGCTCCTCGTATAGACCTCACCATGACTTGAGAAATGGGTTAAAGTCTTGATATTGTTATTGATTAAAAGAATGATCATTTTGAGGTACACATTGTGGTAAATTGCGGTATGGATAATTGTTGTATAGTTCATTATTAAAGAGATACACCTGGTTGTATATCAATGTGTAGACCATTGCTGTATAGATCGTTGTTATTGATATATTGCTGTAAACATTCTCAAAAGGTACACAAATCAGGTCTTTGGTATTTTGCAGTACACATGCTCAGATTTTGATTTAAAAAAAAAATGGATCATTATAACCCCACAATATGAATGGCTAATTGCGGAGATAACACCCAGTTGAAATTGCAATTCATTTATGCTTATGTTGTTTAAGGCTAGATGTAGATTGCACCTAAACGATAACTGTTTTTAGACATGCATGATGGCTTATGACCAGACTTGATTCTAGATATTGTTTCCTTATATATTGCCATTTCTAATTATGATCTTGTTTGTAAATTTTCAACTAATGACGTTACTAATAAATAGGGTGTTATTTCTAAGTATGTTGTTATATTGTTCATTTCCATTACGAGGTTACTTGGAATAGGTAATTGATGTTAATTCTATACATGGACTTTTTAATTATGGATAATTACTAAGTATTGTCAGTTGATATTGATCTATGTCATTTCAAATCTTGTCCCTTGTCATTTTGAGATTGTATCAATAGATATTTCTAGTTCTAAATATGATCTTATTTGCATTTTTTCAACTATAACATTACGTATAAATGGGATGTTATCTCTAGGTATGACATTGTATTGTTAATTCCAACTATGAGGTTACTTGGAATTATGATGTTATTGCATTATTATTGGAACCTAAGATGATAGATGACATCGAATTGAGAGCTCCTCATGTTTATTGAATGTTTTATCTTGTAAGGTCATTGAAAGGTTGGGGTTGTAGCATATAAGAGGTACGGTAATTATAGAATCATGGTCCGGATATGCGATATAAATAAAGGATGGTTAATAATTCAAGACAATGCTATTGGAAATTTTATTGTTGTTTATAACACATATGGTGCCATAACCTTGACTCACGACCAACAAATTGTATGAGTTTAGTAAATGAGGAAAGTTGTTGAATTTAAATTTATGTGGAACTTGGGTGTTCGTGGTCAGATCCCTTCTTGTCGTGCACCTTCCGTAAGGGGCGTAGTCATCCTTCATGTTATGTTGTACTTGATTGTGGTCAGTTGGTTGCTTGGTCTGTTGTGTCGGGTGGGATGTAGACACCTCCATCCTCCTCAGAACAGTCGCCAGCCCTGAGACCTTAAATGGTTAAAATCGATGGGAACCTGGGCTTGAGCGTTGATTATGTGTCTTGGAGGTCCTAACCTTGCAGGGTAGGACGGGCAGGTGGTCAGTTTACTTTTGTCGCTAATGTTTGCATTGTGCACCTTATGCCTATGGTCGTATATTGTTTGCAATTACTCATCGTGTGCCTTTAGTCTTCTTGTGATGAACACCGTGGTTGTGTCTTGTTGGTTTTCAAGGGGCGACGTAGAGTCAAGTGTGTTGTTACTTCTACATGCCCTCACACACCTTAAAACAAAAAACAACAGAAAAAAAAAATGTGCACCTGCTACAGAGTTGTTGTCGTAACGATGAGGCATGTTACACCTCATAACCCTATATGTAACTACTAACACCTAATGCATATAACCCCTGTCACCTATAGACCCTTAAATTATTAACCCCTAATATAACCTTAACTCCCTAGAAACTCTAACCCTTATGACAATTAATCCATAACCGCTAAAACATATCGCGTAGTCTAAACATTCAACTTTTTGGAGTTTTTATGGGCATATTCTCTGATGTTTTTTTACTAAAATCTAACCAAAATTTGTTGGAACTCCATATTTGATTGATTGAATCTATATAATTCGAGTGCCCTAAAGGTTTTTCATGGTGTTGAATCTATTTATGCATTCAAGAATGAAATTTAAACAACAAAAAATGGAGATTTCACCAAGATCTATTTCATCGGATTCTGGTGAAAAAAGTTCAAAAAGTTGAATGTTTAGACAATGCCAAAAGTTATATATTTTATATTTAAACCTTAATTTCTAAGACTTATAACCCATAACACCTAATACACATAAATTTCACCCATTTAAGACATGATTCTTAACCTCTATAATCCCTATTCCATAACATTATAACCCATAAGCAATATAATATGTCATGATATCTAACCTATAACATCTAATCCATTTAACTTTCTCACCCTAAATGACTAATATAACCCTTAAAATAAACATTATAACCATTAATGATATTGATGAATCCTAAGACTTATCATCAATTAATCCTTTTGGCCCCTATTGCCCTAAATCCTTGTAGCCTTAAGGTACAAAAACCTTAACACTTATAACCCACAATATATATAACACCTATAATTTATAACCTCTATCTTTCGTAGTCCATATAGAACCTAAGATTTGTAATCAATTTAATCCCTAACCCCTATAATGTTTAATTTCTTACACATATAAACGTTAACACCTAAATATTATACATTATATCACATCTATTCTCTACAAACCATAATACAACACATAACTTTGATAACCTTCTTCATATATACCTTATAATTCATAAACCCCTATAATCCCTTACCCCAAACATTTATCGACCCTAGGTCTTAATAGATATAGCTCATATATCCTCTTTAATATGATAACACATCTTTGTTAATTCTATAAGTTGTCATCTCTAACTCATAATACATGAACTTATAAACCATAAACTTTATAACCATTGTAACCCTTAAACTTTACTAAACCTAACATTGATCCCTTCCAAGCCATAACAAATAGCTCTTATAACCTTTAATCTTTATAACTCATAACTCCTAACACTTAAAACCCTAACCCCTTTAACCCTTACCGATATTACCCTATTCGTAAAACACTAAATCCATATAATCCATATTCATAAAACACTAACCTCTTACTACCATGGTATCTAACCCCTCACCCATATAACTCGTTACACACGTATCACCTAATTATTAACAACTATAACCCCTATAAGTCCAAACATGTATACTCTTTAAGTCCTTTAACTAATATCACCCCTAACCTCCCTAACCATAACTCATCTAAGCACTTAACCATTAATCTCTACTCTTTATAATATTTATAACCCATAACACCTCATCTAGTTTATAATTCATTTAACTTTTAATAGTTATAACCCATTATTTCCAAATACCTATAACGTCTTCATCACTTAAATACTAAAACCCTAGCATATATAACCCCTAAGAATTATCCCCTATAACCCCTAAATATTTGTATGTATTACCATTAACCCTTAACACATATATCTTTTATCCATAATTAGCGCCTATAACCTCTTCCTGTAAACCCTTATAAGGAGTGTAAATAAACCATAAAATAGTTCAATAGCACCAAATTACTAAATCACACAGAAAAATTTTAAGTACTGACCTTCAAAATCTCAGCTATGTAGAGTATGATCAATTCAATGTTTCTCTTCTTGAAAGAGAATTGAAATCAAGATTTCATAAAAAACCATAAAACCATTGCATCAGAACACCCAAATGATTTTCACAACTGTAGAAAATGATTTTCGTAACTATATCAAATTTGTCGTAACTGAGATATATATATGATTGATTTGTCATAAATGACCATTTGATTCTCACATGTGCCATTGTTGGTCTCTAGAGTGACTAAATTGTGGTTAGTCGCTAGAGCGACCAACTTTCGTCGTTAAAACGACCAGCCTGGAATGTCGCTCTAGAGAGACCAACATTTGGACCCTGAATATATATATATATATATATAGTACAAAAAAGGAAAACAAATTACGATGAAATTCTAAACCGTCGTAATATTTCGTCGTAATTTGCACCCAATGTAGTAGTGTCTTCACATATTGAAGTAGAAACAAGATAGGGCTATGAAGAAGACTCAATTCCAAGTGTTAATCAAGAATAAGCTACAAGTACACGAAGTAAATATTAGGTTGTAAGGATGCCTTATAGACATCCTAATCACAAAAATAGATACTTCAACCAATCACTGTATCCACAGAAACAAATGAAAAATATGTCAAAAATTATTACCTCCATTACAAATGATGCGCAAGGTAGAAGTTATCAGGGGAGTCAAAATACATCAAATTGTCTACAAGAACCCCATAAAAGCCCCATTGTGTAGAAGATTGATTTAAGGTGGGAAGAATCCCTTACAATTTAATGGTTCTACACAATGCTTAGAATATCCTATCGTTTCAATCCCTCAATGATCACTAATTTAGGAATAAAGAATGAGGAGATGATATTACAAGCCATAGCAAGAGACAAGTCTTCCATAAGTATGCTTTGAGGAAAAAGCATTTTTAAGGGGAAGGCAATGTTATGAACATAAAGTATAATAATAAATATAAATACATTACAATAGTTAATGAATAATTAATGAAGAGAACCCTTCCCAATGAAATGTCATGTATCTTCATGGAAGGGCACCCATGCGTGGGTATACAAGGTCCTAATTATTATTGTATCTCATCATTTCATATTCATATACATTATTTAATATATTATCCTTTATGGATTATAACCTATTGTCTTACCTACATTGGGTATTTACCTGGTGAACTGACTTGGTTCACCACTTGGGTATTTACCTATTGAACCGACTTAGGCATTTTTCAAAATGTATTTGTTTATAAATTAAAACACTATTCATTATTTCATTTTTTTGGAAAAATTTAGAGAGAATATTTGTGGAAGAGAGATCTACCATAAAAGACTTTAGAGTGGGTGGATTATTTTGAGGAGCCAAATTTGGAATGGATCTACAATGCACATACAAATATGTAAAGATGAAATCATAGGTATGTGATTCATTCTAATGATCATTTCAATCTTTCCCTATTTGATTCAAACTATTTTCAATGCATGTTAAAAAATATAAAATGGTTTCATAGTTACCTTCAATATTGGAAGGCATAGCTTTCTTGGTTTTTTTTTGGTTCCCCTCTTTTTTCAAGCAATATATTTTTATAGGTTTTAATTTTTTAAGATATATATTTTTATAGTGTTTATTTAGTTGCATATGGGGCATTTGGTATCTGTTGCAATGTTACCACTCATTGCATCAGATCCCAAACCATGTCAACCTTGTCATTGTTAGTGATTTTTTTAGAAAACGTTTATACGATATGTGTTTTTCACTATACAGGAAAATCACATCGGCTTGCATTGTACAAAGGTAGCGACCCAATGACCACTTTATATAAAGTGCACCAGGGTGCATATATATATGTGAAAAACATCGATTGGTTGAAAAAATAAATAGTATTGATTTTTACATCATATCATATTGGTTAGCGGTGCACAATGAGTAATAGTATGGACTGGTGCATGTATATGTTTGACACCATAGTGTGCATATATGTTCGATGCCATGGTGCATTTTGTTTAATGATGAGCACCAAAATACTAGATTGTATAAAAATTTCATAATTTATATTTTTTATGATTACTATTTATATATATAAGATGACTGATAGAAGCTCAAATAAAACATCTTACTATAGTGAGCACAATGGTATCTCATCCCAATAAGAGAGAGAGGCAAGTTCTTTAAGTTTTATTAAAAAATTAATATGTTTGAAATATAAGTAATTTTAAATTAATGATGTGTATTGGTTAATGTGTGTCATCCAGAACAAAAACTTGAAGAGATTCGATAAGATTGTTCACAATCTGAGTGAAAAAGAGCATAAAATATTTATGGAAATGTTGGAAAGAGATGAAATATGTGGATCGAAAGGTAATCAACATTAATTTTTATTTGACATTTTGCTAAAAATGAATTTCTTAACATTAATCGCTAACAAAGTTTTGAACACTCAATTTCACTCTTTTTTAATGTTATGCAGGGACCAATAGCAAGTGAATAGAATCTCGTCCTAAGAAGGAAAAAAACATTAATGATTTAAATGATGATGATAGCTTGGTCATCAAAGCATATAGAGTGGTGCTTGAAGTTAATGAGATGGGATAATTGTTTTATAGAGTTTTGAGGGAAAAAGTGAAAAGAATGCATAGATGTAATTTGCACATACAATACAAAAATCAATCTAGTGAATCTAGGAATCAAGGTATATGTACACTACAAGAAACATTTATGGAGCCATGGTCAACGAGACCCATGATACTTACAAAAGAAAAACTTACAATAAAAAAAAAAAAGAATCATATAAAAGGTATTATTAATATAAAAGGTATTATTACTAAACATGTTTTTTCTATAATATGTTCCAATAATTATCAAGTTAATTAGTTTTATTATATTTACTTTCATTTCCATTTAAAAAAAATTATTGTTGTTTTTTCATTTTTCAGGATTATTATGAAAATTCCAAGCAAAGAACAATGGGGAAGCCAATACATGTCGATGGATATGTCCAAAAAAGTGTACAAGGAGATGGTAAAATAAATAAACATAATTGCATCATAGGAGCATGCATCCTAACAACAATATGCATCAAAGGTATGTGGTCATTCATTTATTCTTTTATGTACACATAATTTATTTATCGTACTAAATATTAATTTTCAATTGTTTTCTTGTAGAAAAGAAAACAAAATGGAACCCGATCACACATCAGACAAGACGACAAGGAGAAAAAAGGTTGATTGCAAAGTTTGTGAGTACTTACGTTTCCGACATTACTTAAGTTTTCACATTTGTTGTGATCTTTATGTTTAAATAATTAATTTACACTTGTCCATGGATGTATTATAATAGTTTCTAGCATACAAATAAGATCCATTCGAACAATTGGTCAACATTGGGTTAACTAAGGGTTATGAATATATGTTGAAGTATGAAGGTTTAATTGAACAATTTGTAAGTAGTTATGTTGTTTAACTTTCCTTGCTTTATAATTAACAGAACAATAATAAAACTTTATATTAATTATATTAACTATGCTTTGTCATGGCGTATTAAACTTGTAGGAAACAAACTATGGAGGGGAGCCAATAGAAAATCTTTTGTTGTACACAACATGATACAAATCTCTGAAAGCATGTGTATGGTTTATGAATCAATCGTTCCTATAGTACATTTTTTTTTTACACAATCATGTATATTCTACTATATTATAAATGTAGATTTACTTATTAAAGTTTGTTTCTATGTTTGTAGATGAAACATGAGCACTTGGAATGTCAAAAACAAGTTGAGCAAGAATTTTGTTTTTTAAATAACCAAAGTACAATATCACCTACAACCGATCAATAAATGAAAACAACTCGAGCAATAGAATCAATTCAATTCATGAATGACAATCAATATAATCAAATGTTATGGTAAGTTGTATCTTTTGGAATATCGGTCTATAAAAATCATAGATTTTGATTAATGTAGTGGACATAATGTCCCAATTGGACGAGGACATTTTTTTTTATTTTTTTTCATTTATACTGGGGGAATTGACAACTCAGGGTTCTTGTACTCGTGTGACAGATGGTCGATACCCATCCTCTACCACTATATCCCTAGGTGTGACACACAGCCCACAATCATGGAGCATAAGTAAATCGGGGTGAGAATTGAACTTGAGACCTCCTTTACATATTTCCTTCCATTTACACGGCATTTGCCAATCAGTCTACACCCCTGCAAGCGATGAGCACATGTTATCAATAAGTGTAACAATTACATATTGGTTCCATTTTGAGTATTGTGGATCTTTACGTTGTCCCATTTTTTTATGACCATGGGTCTCTTATTCATATATAAAAAAAATGGGTTTGTTATTTTATTGCATTGTCAAATATTTCAAAATGTTGCATTCTTGATATAGCCTGAGTGGGCCTAATAGTTAAGAACATGTGTTTCCTCCCTAGATGTCACAAGTTGAAATCCAAAGGGGGGTAGGGTATGTATACCTCCGTATACTTTAGTAGTCAAATTGTTGCATGGAGGGGGTCCCTTGTCCCCCAAAGAAGAGAGTTTCATACACCAATTTGTGAATATTATTATTATTATTAATATGTGAATGATTTACATTATTGTTGATTAATTAATATGTGAATGATTTACATTGTTGCAAATAACTAAGTTTTAATCCATTTGATACAAAATTAATGCAATCATTATATGAAAATGCAATAACAAAAGTCTAAAAAAATATTATTATAAAAATATTTGTAAAAAAACAATAAATTAAAATATAAACATATTGGTGCATTCTTATGAACTCAAAAAATGGAGGCTGAAATAATATAGAAATCATTGCTTTTTAAGGGGTTATATGCATTGGTGCATATTAAGCATCCTGAAGAACTAATGCATATTAATTATATTGAAGCACTGGTGCATAAAACGTGTAATAATATATATTGTTTTAAAATTGTATGGTGGGCATGTGATAGATACACATCGATTATTTAAATATAATAAAAATGTTGGTGCTTTAAATAAAATCAGTGAACTCGTGCTTTAAATAAAATAAACACACTGGTGTTTTATATGTAATAAAAGCATTGGTTCTTCAGAACAAAGGAGACAGACATCTCACCTCAAATATTCAAAATTTTAGTACCTTTTGGTGCATAGGGTAATAAAGGAACTAGAATGTACAAATTATATAAGAATTGGGATGGACATGAAATAGAAACACATCGGTGTTGCATACAACAAAATGGGAATCTAGGGAATAATAACTATAAATTCCCTAATTCATTTTCTTCCTATGTACGCATCTGGGTAGTAATGTAATGGAAAACCGACACGTTTTTATCTTATGTATGCATTGGATTATTTCATGTAATTGAAAACCAATGTGTTTTAGTTTTATGTACGCAGTGATGATTTATATAATGGTGTGCCCTCACATGTTTTTTGGTTTTATGTATGTTCCAAGGAATTTTATGTAAAGTCGTTTTGACATGTTTTATGTAGTGGTGCATTGGTGAATTTTGACGATAAATGAATCGGAAAAAAAAAGAGGATGCTACAACCTCTATTAGACCATTTTTTTAGTTATATAGAACATCCATTAAAACCTATTCTAAAACCTTCATAGCCAATAAAGGAGGTTGTAGCGGATTTTCTTGCAAAATTTTTCCAATTTTTTTAAAACTAAAAACCTATGCAAAGCCTCCAATAGAAGGTGTTCTCCTTGTAGTTATTTAACATTAATAATATAGAATGGCCACTTATTTTGGGTTGGAAGTTCCAAAACTATTCTCATAGTATGAAAAGGTGATATTGGAGAAAACCTTTCTCCATAATCAATACAAGTTTGTTTAGAAAACCCTTTTCCTACAAGTTTGGCTTTGTGCTTCTCCATTCTACCTTTCTCATTGAACTTTGTTTTGTAAATCATTTAACTCAAATTTTGTCTTTATTTGTTGGAAGATATACAAGATCAGATGTATTTTTTCTATTAATTGTTTTCAATTTCTTCAATCATTGCACAAACCCTTTGTTCTTCTCTGATTGCTTCTTCAAAATATATAGGTTGAGAATATAGTAAGGAAAAATGTGCTTGCTAATCTATGCCATCAATTTATTCATAAATTTCTCTCAAACCTCCCATTTTTTGGTTTCTTAGAGGAGCTATTGTGGGACCTGCATCATTGCTAGAAGAAAGAATTTGCACTTTTTCAAGCCCTAATATTGGCTCATTACCCCTTAATTGGGGCATAGTATATTAGTAATGTTATTTTATTT
>CBVK0101625750.1:0-14155 GCA_900067695.1 Picea abies | reverse complement strand
GAGTACTTTTTCTGAGGATTTTATATGCTATATTGATATTTGGTTCTTAACACACTTCTTGTTCTCCTTTTCTTTTTACATGTATCCTTAGAGGTATAGGTTAAAGAGCTTTTTGTCCTATAGATTCCACCTGTTCATTTGTTTCTAGAAAAGGAATATGACTTCCAATTTTATTTTTTTTCTTGATCCTCCCAAGCTTTATCTTCCTAGAATTTAACATCCATTCTCACAATAATCTTTTTCCTGATAGGCTTATACAACCTATAAGCTTTGGATTGTTCATCGTATCCAATAAAAGAACATTTTCACTTCTATTATCAAGTTCCCTCCTCAACTCTTCAAAATCATGAGTATAAGCCACACAAATGAAAAATTTCAAATGGGAAACACTATATTTCATGCCACTCTATGCTTCCTAAGGGAATTTGTTTTTCACATTGTTTTTTAGTGACCAATTCAAGATATAAACTGAGTAAGCTACAACTTCTACCCAATATTCTAGCCTTGACCAATCTTTTAGCCATATTCATGTTGGTTCTATTTTTTCTTTCAACCACTACATTTTGTTGTGGAGTATAACTTGTAGTGGATTTCCTTTCAATCCATTAATGTTTGAAAAATTATTTGAATTATTTGGAGTCATATTCATTGTAACACACTCAACCCCTAAAGTACCTTTTTAAGGGATGGGGAATACAAATTTATCTTTTCTCAATCGTCTCGAATCCTCTTCCCGAGATCTCCATCACCTTATTCTCATCAAGAGATTTCAAACGATTATTACCATGCTCAAATATAAGCTCTGTATTCGAATTTATGCCCTTTTGAAGCTCTCCAGGGATCATTTGTCGAAGGCCATTTGGCACCCACATGGGTTCATCTCATTCGCACCATCCCACCTAGCACAAAATCGACCAAGGTTTTTTTCCTTTAGTGATGACATGGACATTAGAGGGGTGGTTACAAGGAATGTTCCCCATTGCTTTACGATTACTATCCCTTCGTCCCTTTAACCTTCCCATGCACATATAAAACACTCATGGAGTCCCAAATTTCCCTAGAACTCCTACGTCTATGGCGGAGATCAATCCACCATTAAATCCAATGGTTGCAATTCTCCCTCATTCAACGCATAGGTTTAAGGGATTTCAATGTTTGGTGCTCCAACAATGAATTCCCTTTTTCTACTTGCATATCCTTTGGAGTCACAAAACTCCATAATCCTGCCACATGGCTTCGACCTTTAGCAAGGTTCCTCATTGTGTTTTTATGAACATACCCAAAAAAACTCCCAAAGTCACAAGGTCCTACCAAGTGGCTCCGGCCTTCAATCCTATTGGAGCATACGTTATAACACCCTAAGCCTTCCAGAGTTCCAAATTACCTAAATATAGGGGTTCCATTAGCCATTAGGTCAAGAAAATACACACTAGGGGGTGACATGTGGAAAAATACATAGATGACATGTGACCCTATCAATGGGAGACACGTGTCACGTTCGAATTGGAATATAAGGTCTGTAAAAAGAATGAATCAAGGTAACATGTGACATGTTGAACATGGGTACAAGTCACCCTAGGTGATGTCAGTGGGCCACGTCACTCTGGACTGATATCCTCTGAGAGCCTCCAACCTCTCCAACCTATGAAATCACTTGGATCTCCGAAGTCCAAACTCTCGCCAACAAAATCCCAATACACTTTTATCCCATGGTCAAGATAGGTCCATGTAGATGCATAGATCTATGGCCTCCATTGCTTCGTGACTTTGATGTTTAGGGGTTTTTCTATTTAGTTTCCTTTTTACTATCGAAGTGGTCAACACTGGACTGACCATGGTCTAGATCCAACTGTCAAGAGAAATATCGAAGCATCCCTGGATCAATGGTCCTCATCACTTTGTGAATTCAACATCGAGGGGTTTGGTTGTTTATTTTTCTTTTTACTCCTGGAGTGTTTAGCATCGAACTGAACATGGTATATATCCAATGATCAAGTGATATCTTGAATCATCCTTGGATTGATGGTCCTCTTCACTTTGTGACTTTAGCATTCAGGAGTTTGGCTATTTAGTTTCCTTTTTACTTCTAGAGTTGATCAACGTCAAATTACCACGACGTCAATCCAATAGTCAGGGGAGATTCTAAATATCCTCATATCTATGGTTCATGTTACTTCATGACTAAGAATTTGATCACAGTTTAACGATGGGATAGATCCCACGGTCACAGTTAAGGAAACCACCAAATGTCGGTCAACCTCTCTGGTAACCATACTAGCAGGTTTCCTTTAGCTGGTTTTTCATGTGGTAAAGTTATAAAATCTCTTAGTTCTGGACTCCCGGAGTCTTAAATCCAAGATATCTTATCTCCTTTCGGAACTAGTGAAGGGTTCCAAGGTCCTGGTCTTATGGATTCCCTGATAGCTTCTGGGGCTACATAATCAACTCTTAGTCGTGATTTGGTTAGGGATGTGGGAATGATCTCTTGGTCACACATAACAATGGTTTGAGGGAAGTGCCCTCTATCCACAAATCTCAAATTTAGTAACATGCGAAGGTAAATTCGAGGGTTTGACAGGACTGAAGCATTCTACAAAAATTTTCTCCGACTCATATATTACAAAATCATTCCTTGGGAAAATTCCCTTAAGTATTTTCCAACCAACACAAAATCCATAATCTTGTTCCTAAATTAATTTTAAGACCCATGTCTAATATTTATCTTTCTTCTAAGCAAAGGAAAACATAAACCATTCAAATGTAGGGATTCACAATTCCAACCAACACAAAATCCATAATCTTGTTCCTAAATTAATTTTAAGACCCATGTCTAATATTTATCTTTCTTCTAAGCAAAGGAAAACATAAACCATTCAAATGTAGGGATTCACAAAAGAAGAATAAGCATTACTAATATTAATCGTGCAATGCAAATTTTAGTCATAGACACATACATCCAACCAGTCATTTCAATTCAAGTACACACAGTATATGAAATACTTGTCTATTATAGTCAATCACCAACCAAATGACTGTGGATGTTCACCTTTCCACTAAACCGTAGGCTCAGAGGAATTCATTCATAGCGCTCTGGCCACCCTCGTGCCAAGCCATGATATCACTAGGGAAATTTTTGGCCACCCTCGTGCCAAGCCATGATATCACTAGGGAAATTTTGCAGTTTCTCAAAGATGATTTCTCTGTCATAGCCTCTGCGAGGTTTGTCATATGCTCCCTTAGCATCAAGTTCATGACCTTTTTCTCAGGTCATGTTTTCTGCAAACTCTCGAAAATCCTTTATCTTGTTCTCTCCTTTTAACTAGAACAACTTAATCCTTCAGTTCTTCTTCATAACCGAGAACCTCACACATTATCCTCTTTTCTCTCTGCATATCCAAGTCACACACCCCCTTGTGGGAAAGGTATCCTTCTTTTCTTTGTTCATGTGTATTCTTGCATGCCTTTTTCCTCCCCAGGAAGGTCCTGGACCTATCCTCTTCCTTATGTTATAAGGAACTCAAGTCAATCTGGTCCTACAGGAAACTGCACTCTATGGTACTTTGGGCTGATAGTTTTCTATCTCCTTAGCCAGACCCTCCATGCTTCCATTCACCGAGGTAGTCGATTATTCAACCACCAGTCCTTTTCTCATTAACTGATTTTTCCTTAGGATCAGGAGGAGGCTTATTATTTCAGCAAAGAGAATTTGGGGTCATTTTGACATAATGAACCATGTCTATAGTTTCCTCACTCTTTCCTCTAGTGATATCATGGCTATTACTTCAAGGCTTCACCTCCATAGTCAGTTATTTGTAATCTAAAAAATAATACTTTTAATTTTTTCACATTCCATAGCATGGTGATCATAATTAATGATTAAGTACAAGTTGGGGGGCACAGGGGTATTACAATCCCCTCCCCCTTAAAAGGAACATTGTCCGCGGTGTTATTTCTTAGTAACACATGTCATGCCTTTGTCATTCAGCTTCTTCAGAAATATTGATCCTCTTCCTTGGTCAGTTCCTTTCCAGACCCTTGGCCTTCATCACCTAACTTCAATAATTTTGGACAACAAGCATATTAATCACAATTTCATGAGAAAAAATATTACTGTTGTGCAAAATTCAAGAGGAGATATTTCATAATCTACCACAATATGTATCTGTGAATTTTGTGTGTTTGCATCCACATGGTTGTCTTGTTATCTTAAATCATTGTTTTTCCTTGGCATACCCATTGTGTGCATTATCCTAATCAATCATTTATAAGAATTATCAAAGTATCCTCTTCCTTGTGGTTACTCACCCTCCAGGCCCAGGCTCAGGCATCCCCTTCTCTATTATACAGTCACTTGGGAAATCCATATTGCCTTGCCAATGATTTCTTCCACATGAAGAGTTCTAAAGACTTCATTGAGCCTTATAGGTGAGGCATCCCTCAGACTTTCTCTATTGAGGCATCCCTCTAGATTGTGTTTCCAAAACAAAATATATTCTAGGGTGATCATGGCTTACCACAAGGTTCTCATGTCCCAACAATATCATTTTTCATGATTTCCATCTTAACAATCTTCACTTGTCCTCCCTAGACATATATTTTTTGTCTCACCCGTATCACAGGTATACATAAATTATGAGATATTATCATCAATTTCAAATTCAAAATTTTCTTGCAAATCTATCACCCACAGATTTCCAAATTCCACATTTATTTTCATATTTGTTTCACATAGTAACTAGATTCACAAGTATGGTAATTTCCTTCCCATAATAGTTTAGATTAGTAGACAATTGGTCTTCCTTATGGGATTACAACACTACCATATCCAAGACCCTTTTCTTCCTACAATTTCAACATTTCCCAACGAAAGAAATTGTTAGTTTTCATGAACATTATTTTTCAAAACTATGCATACTAATAGTCCAAGTCATTTTAATCTATTCAAGGTTACAAAGAAAAACAATATATCATTATTTACATATCCATTCTCTCAACACACCAAATTTTCCAAATGAAAATCGAATATCAGTTGACTTTAATTAGTGTGTCAATATTCATGGCCACATCCATACCCAATGTATCCTTACATTGGGTTCAAGTTTTCCATACTTATAACAAACACCTTGACATGGTGTGTTGGAGCTCAACCAACCTCTTCACCATAGGTTTAATCATTCTCATTCACTCTTACAACAAGACTATGCTTCCCACTATAGGTTGATGAGGATCCCAAATCAGCACATATGAAACTAAAAGATTCTCTTGAATGCACCCAAGCATTATTCATTCATTAGTAATTAGGGTGCCAAAACTCATGCCACCCAAAATTTTATTTTCTTTAAAACGTCTAGAATTGAAGTAGAGTATTGTAAAGTCCTCCTTCCTTAATGTGAAATCCATTTCTACCCTCTTATGAAAACATGTATTTCCTCAATTCATTCCATGCAATGCTAACTATGAGCACCTTTATTCCCAATCTCCCTAGATTGGTCATTGTACCATTGGTACTCCTTACTCATGAATTTTCTTGCAAGGATTATAACTTATCCTTGACTAGCACAATCTTACTCTCTTTATTATTCAGATTCTTCTTTCTTGAATCTTACCTTGCTTGGGTAGCAATGGCATATGATAGCCACTCAAAATTATTTGCATATCAGTAAGATATGCAAATATTTTCAAAAGGGGTTCATACCAAATCCCTTCATGCCTTATGCCATACATGCATGAATATTTATATACCTATTCAGACTAATAGAACCCTTTTTTCTTTTTTTTTTACCTCATCAGTAGTGCTTCATGGGGCTCCCAAATTCCCCTTAACAATATTTCAACAACGACCTTCTCACACTCATCCTCTTCTTGAGGTTTTCTAGCATTGGTAACTATCTTTCCCAAAAATTTTAATTTCTTTCTACACATGACATACATCACAATTATATTAGTCATCATGTAAAATAAAAATGCATGTATCATATCATTCCAATCAATACAACATTTTCAGATATGTCCTATCATATCTTTATGCACTTCATCACATTATCCTTAATGTTTTCATGAGTGCAACACAAACAATTCTCAATTGTTTTTACAATGATACAACCATCATCATTATAGTGTCAAAAAATTTACCTGCATCATTAAATAGGCCTCTCATACTAGAGAAATAAAATAAAAAACAAGAAAGGAGTTGATCCAGGTGGATATCAATTGCCACCCACCTTTTACGACTGGCTCAAAATAGTTTTTTGGCAATTTTAGCAATTTACTATTTTTAGCAGGTTTTAACTTTCGGGGCCATTTTGAGGGCCTAAATGAAGTTTTTTTGTGATCTATATTCTCAATGATATCCAAAGGCATGATTGAGCCCCCAAAATGAATCTCATCGACGATACCTTTCCAATGAGCTATCATATGCCTAAAACGGAGATCGTATGCAAAAGTATCTTTATGCACTTCATCACATTATCCTTAATGTTTTCATGAGTGCAACACAAACAATTCTCAATTGTTTTTACAACCATACAACCATCATCATTATGGTGTCAAAAAATTTAACTGCATCATTAAATCAGTCTCTCATACCAGAGAAATACAATAAAAAACAAGAAAGGAGTCAAGGAAATCTTAACTCATCCAACTCCTACATAGCCCTGAACTTTTAGTCCAATTGAGTTACTTTCCAGGGCCACACTACCTTTATTTAATAGGGTTTTACCAATCTTATTCATTTAAATATGCTTGTTTATTCATTTTCCCTTTTTCCAGTTGTACTTGTTCCCATAACTTTTCTTCTAAGGCTTACAACTCTGTTAAACAATTCAAATTTTTTTGGGTGAGAAAAGTGTTCCTTATTTTCTCCTTCTTTGCTTATGCAATCTACTTCTTATTGTGATATCCATGCTATTTTCCTTGAGTAGTATTAGTTATGGTCACCTCAAACTTCTTGGTAAATCAACATTCTACAACAACAAACCTTTTGTTCACAATGAATTATGAACCTGTGCACTCTGCACATTACCATTTAGTTATCAGAATATTCAATATTCATTTGTTAGTTTTCCACTCATAGATTTTTTTTTAGAATGTAATATAGGATTCTTATACACACACACACACACACACACACACACACTTGGAGCCCACTACCCAATCTTCAACAGTCATTAAGGTTATGACTTTGTTCTCTTGACACAGTCTTTCCATAGGGAACTCCTTCATTATGCAACTTCCTTATTGCATATCCATCACTATCTATGATGGTATCAACCTTGATTCAAATTCAACATTACTCTTTCAGTTATTTACCAAATATTCCATAAGTAATATGAACTTGTGTTATGAATTACATATGCATATAATCCTGATGTGATTTTATGTATAGTTTATCCAAAAAGGATCCAGAGAAGGTTAATAACAAATCATAACTCACAGAGGCAACTTAGAATGCTCGAAAAAGGGAGCGATCGCGATTAACATGTTGCAAGATTTATAACAGTGAAAATGACTCGTCAAACAAAGTTACGGATTGAAATATATTCGTGGTCAAAGTTTGGTCAACCTAGCCTAGTCAACAGGGGATGAGTCAACATCCGTACGAATGATGTCAACATCTGTACAAATGATGTCATCATCCATATAACACATGTGGTAGGAGCAGGGAAGTGACACATGGCATGCTAACATCAACATGATGTCATCATGATGACGTGGTAGCACTAGAGGCTACCACGTGTCACATGATTATTGGTTTTTTGGATCAATCCGTGGACCAATCGGATCGGGCCACATGGAAATCCATACAATTCATACATATGATGTGGCATGATGAATTAGAAAGGGGGAGTGTGGCCCAATGAGAGGCTACCATGTGGCCCAATTAGGGGTTGTCACGTAGTAGGGGGGAAATGCACAAGGATAGCCCATGAATGAATTTAAAAAAAAACAAATAGTTGGCGGGTCCGCCAAATCTGGTGGACCACGCAAAATATAGTCACAGTTATATCGTTGGGGGACATTGTAGCACCATCACTAAGTATAATGGAATGAAAAAACATTATAAACACCATATAAAAATAACCAACCGAATGGAGGGTCCGCGGGGCTTGACCCTAGGACCTCTACCAAATCCTATGCCTTAATACTTCCACTGATAACCAATAGCCCATGGATGCCACCTGTTTCATAACACCCAATTTATTATTTAAAATGTGTATCCTCCCAACCATGAGAGAGGAGGTGTGCATCATATCTCCTTTCAGGCATGCTTTTCGAGGTGAGGTATAGTCATTATTGCAGGTTGCATAGGGCATGAAAAACGAGGAAAAATTCTTCTTAGGCCTGGGAGTGCCAGAGTTGGATCGAGGCATGGAGATGGTCATTTTTGGGTAATTCAACGCCACGAATTCAGTGGTGTTTTATGTTTTCTTATCTGAGAATTATTTCTATAGCTTGATTTCAGAATGAGGTATACTTATGTATTTTTCCAAATTCTTTTGATGAGTTAATGAAAGAACCTACCCATTTGAGAGAAGGACCCAGAGACGTAGTCCACTAGGGAAAAACTCCATTATCAAGTTTTTTTGTTCATATTTGATGCTTATTTCTCTTCAATTTTGAGTTTTCCCTTATTTAATGGTGCACTTTAATTTATGCTCATTTAATGCAATTCTTTATAAGTCATGATGAAAATATCCTGGATCAACAATTCTCCTTTATGTACACTTCAACATACCGTTTGTCTACTATAGGCACTCCTATAGTTTCTTTTCTGTATCTACTGAATTTTTTTTAGATAGTTTATGATTGGTCATGACCATTTACATCTAGCCTTTAAGGGCCTGATCATGTTTCCTTTCATCATGATAATGGAGCATCTCTGCTTATTTACTCTTTTGTCTATTTATACTAGCCTTTCCTAGGGTAATGTAGCACATTCCCCTCAAGTTATCATTCAAAACAAAACTTTCATGACTCTTCAAAATAGACTCAGCCATGCATCCATGGTATTCATTCAATATTGGCAAGTGCAATGCTTTCCTTACATTTCACTCATTCAGGAAGTCACATCTTGCCTTTAGTATAACTATACTCATACATTATGCATGTGCATCACTTGCACGTTTAATATCATTCATTTATATTAGGAAACCTTTTTAACACATTTAAACCATGCACTCAAGCATGTCCATTTATACACACATTGTTGTCAACATGTAGGTTCCCTTCTTGCATTTTCCTAGGTCATCCATACACATTGATATTTTAGCTTTATTATCATAGTTCTTTAGTGATGTCTTAAAGTCATTTCCATGACCAGTCTCACCTTCATACTCATAATTATACTCATGCTAACTTTACTCATGGAAACCGATATAAAGAATTTACTTTTGTCTTACTGTTACAAAAACATTCCAATTTAGAAAATACAACTAGGAAATTTCAACACTACCCAAGGTGATAAGTTAACAATACCAGTGTCTCTTCATGTCTTAACCAATATTGGTAAAAAATCCCTTATCAGGGAAACCCTTTCTTGGATTTCCCTTTCTCTATTATTTAAGCATACTAATCCATACTTATATGTCTACTATCCACCTCTGGACGTTAATCCAACTCATTGGTCTTTTGGAAATGCTCAAGCATTTTCTTTACCATATATTGGATCAATACTGCATTGATCCATTATAGCCTTATTCTTCTTAAGGATGCAAAAAGATCAATATCCTTAGTATTTTCATTAGTTATTCTATTTCACCCTTAGTACATATACATACATGGATATTCGACATACAAGTTCACCACTTGCATCTTTTCCATGTCATTCATACATGCCAATACTTTGAATATTAATACTAGTTTCCTTGATATCTTACAACCATTCATATGGAAAGTCTCATGGGAATTATCATACTTAGGTTGCCTTCTCTCATGGAAACAATTGACAACAAACCACTCTTTCCCTTCTGTTACAAAAGAATATCCATAATTTACAAAATGTAAGTAATTAATTAAGTATTGCCCAGGGTAATGAGATGCCCAAATTCCAACTTCCTTTCATGTTTCAACTATTCTTGGTCAACAGACCTTTATCAAGGAAACCCATTCTTGGATTCCATTTCACTGCAATATGAGCCAACCCAACTATTCCTGTATGGTTGTCATAATCCTATGGATGTTAATTTGACTCTCTAGTCATCTAGTAATGCTCGAACACTACCCGTGTTAGACTCTATATTAGTCCTCCACTAATCATTACATCCCTATCTCCCTAAGGAAATAAGAAACAACATTATAAATATTTCATTCATGTTGTTAACTTCCATGCTTTCATTAGGTCATTATTGACCAATACAAGCCAACAATAGGTTTTACATTACAACCAACCATAGGTTATATTGAGTCTATCTGCATGAAACCATTATCATATGCATTACAACATGTCCTCACCTTGAATTTTATGCATAAATAAGTACTTAAGTCAATAGGCATGCACAACTTTCTTTGTATATCCCCGAGCTCACAAACTGGCCCATATTCTCATATCACTTTGCCTCTTTATGAGGATTAGCAACAATCCTAAAGGACTCCTTATCTGGATTAAGTAGCTTCTTCATTCTATAGGTTTCAACCATTATAGGTCAAGTAAACTGACCTTACAAAATTTTCATGAGTCCTCTGATCATGAGGAATTTCATACACAAGGTTTTGTATTTTATTTAAGTAGTAATTAATACCACTACAATCCAACATGATTCAATTTTTGTTGAGTAATTTCCCAACACAATTTAAATCTGAAATCCTTCTTTTCCAAGGAGCTTATGTAGATAATATCCTTGTGGAAGTGAACACTTCCAATAGGCTCATCTTAGCCTGGTGTCTGAATCATGCTCTAATAAATAAGGTAGGGTAGGATTCCCTCCCCTTTAAAAGTTTTCTAAGAAATCTATTCAATTCTTTCATGAACCCAAGAAAGCTGAGTGTTGTTTCCTACTCTGATACCACTTTGTCACACACCCAACCACTTAGGTATCCTTTTAAGGGATGGGGTATAATTTTTTTGCTTTTTCTCAACCATCTCAAATCCTCTTCTCGAGAACTCCATCATCTTTTGCTTGTCAAGAGCTTTCCAACGACTGTAAGTTTGTCCAGATCCAAGATCTGGACTGAAATTTATGGCCCTTCAAATTTCTTTAGGCCTTTACCAACTAGGGTTTCTCGTCTCCATGTGACATCCACGTGGATCCCTATCATTTTGCATGCCACCTCAACATAGCATACAAAGACTTGCCCAACCCGAGGCTGACGCTTGTCTAGCTCTTATAGGCCTATTAATTTAATTAAACATTGGCAATTTTTTCTTTCATTAATCATATTATAGTATAACATAAGACTTCAGAGGAGTACTTAGGAGTATTAATTTTGATAAGAACCTAAGTCTCCAAACTTCGGCGAAAGTTCCTCCTCATTATCTTATAAATATACCCCAAAACTCCCGAATGTCGAAGCTATAGAGAGGGTCCCACTTAGTTAATTAATTATATTTAAATTATTCTTACAACTTGCAGGAGCGGGAAAGTAATTCCAGGCCTTCGACCCTTTTGACTTGTCCAATATACCACTCCAAACCTCCATAGTTTCGAAACCCTAAAGTCCCATAGGGTCCTCCCTTTCACATTGCACGTTACTCAATACCAAAAAAAAGGAAAAAGTGGTTGGTCTCCACGTGTACATCATCTACAATTTCCGGAATCTCGAGGTCCTGCCATAGAGCTCTGGGCTTCAGCCCTTTTGGAGCATATGTTCACACACTGCAAACACCCCAGAGTCCCAAAACCATGAACTCCCTAAGGGTCCACACTTACATGTGGTGGCGTGTTAAATGAAGAGGTAGGGATAGGCAGGTCAGAGCCTTCTACCGATTAACCCTAGAGTTCCAACATCCAAAGTTTCTGGAAGTCCCAAACTACCGGTGCCCCAAATATTCCACCAACTATTAGGCCAAGCAAGCATGTGCCAGGGGGTTGGCACGTGGCAAAGGAAAGATGTGACACGTGTCCCTATAAACAAGTGACACATGTCATGTTCCAATTGGCATATAAGGTATGTAAAAATCAAGAATCAAGGTGACATGTGGCATGTCGAACATGGGTCCATGTTACCATAGGTGTCATCAGCGTGCCATGCCACTCCATACTGATAGCCTCCGAGAGCCTCCAACCTCTCCTACCAACGAAATATACTAGAGCTCTGAAGTCCGAACTCCCGCCAGCAACCTCCCAATACACGTTTATCCCATGGTCGAGATAGGTCCACGTAGATCCATAGATCTACGAGCTCCATTGCTTCACGACTTCAACATTCAGGGGTTTGGCTGTTTAGTTTCCTTTTTACTCCCGAAGTGGTCAATGCTGGCAAGACCATGGTCTAGATCCAATGGTCAAGATAGATCTCAAAGAATCCTTGTATCGATGGTCCTCGTCGCTTAGCGACTTCAACATTCGAGGGTTTTTGGCTGTTTAACACCTTTTTACTTCTGGAGTTGATCAACGTCGAATGACCACGTCATCGATCCAACGACCAGGGGAGATCCCAAATATCCTCAGATATATGGTCGCGTTACTTCACAACCGAGAACTTGATTAGTATTTAATGATGGGACAAATCCCACGATCATAGTTAAGGAAACCGCAAGATGCAGGTCAACCTCTCTGGTAATCGTACCAGCAGGTTGCCTTCGGTTTTATTTGCATGTTGTAAAGTTATAACATCTCGGAGCTCTGGACTCCCAGAATCCCAAAGCTAATATATCTTAGCTCCTTTTGGACCTAGCGAAGGGTTCTAGGGTCTTGGTCATATGGATTCCTTGACAATTTCCAGGGCTACACGCTCAACTCTTAGCCGTGATTTGGTTAAGGCTGTGGGCATGAGCCCTTGGTAACAAAAACAAATGGTTTGAAGGAGGTTCCCTCCATCCATAGAGATCGAATTTAGTAACATGAGAAGGTAAATTCAAGGGGTTGAAGAGATTGAAGCATTCCAACGGATTTTTCCCCGACTCTTACATTACAAAATCAATCCTTGGGCAAATTCCCTTAAGGATTTTCCAACCAACACAGAAACCATAATCTTATTCCTAATTTCATTTGAAGACCCATGTCTAATATTTCTCCTGTTTCTAAACAAAGGAAAACATAAACCATTCAAATGTAGGGGTTCTCAGAAGAACAATAAGCATTACTAATATTAATCATGCAATACAAATTTCAGTCATAGAGACAGATATCCAACGACTCATTTAAATTATAGTAAACATGGTATATGGAATACTTATCTATTACAGTTAATCACTGACCAACTGACTGTGGGTGTTCACCTTTCCACCCAACCATAGGCTCAAAGGAATTCATTCTTAGTGCTGTTCACCTTTCCACCCAACCATAGGCTCAAAGGAATTCATTCTTAGTGCTTTGGCCACCGCCGTGCCAAGCCATGATATCACTAGGGAGCTTCTGCAATTTCTCAGAGATGCGTTCTCTGTCACAGTCTCTGCGAGGTTTATTAGATGCTCCCTCAACATCAAGCTTGCAACCTTATGCTCAGGTCAGGTTTTCTGCAAATTCTCAGAGATCGTTTCTCTTGTTCTCTCCTTTAACCAGAATAACTTACTCCTTCAGTTCTTCTTCAAAACCCAAGAGCCTTGCACATTCTCCTATTTTATGAATGGTCCCTCTCTCTTTCTCTGATGATTTTCTTCTCTTGCACTACCCTTCCTTTTCTCTTTCTCTGATGATTTTCTTCTCTTGCACTACCCTTCCTTTTTCCCAGGAAATTTCTAGACCTGTCCTATTCCTTCTGTTAGAAGGGACTCAAATCAATCTAGGCCTGCAGGAAACTGCACTCTGTGGTACTTTAGGATGATAGTTTTCTGTCTTCTCAGCCAAGCCCTCCCTGCTTCCATTCATTGGGGTGGTTGGTTTTTCAACCACCAATCATTTTCTCATTCATTGATCTTTCCTTGTGATAAGGATGAGGCTTATCATTCCAGATTAAATATTTCAGCAAGGTGAATTGGGTCATCTTGGCACAATGAACCCCCTCTATAGGTTTCCTCACTCTTTTCTCTAGTGATATCATGGCCAATACTTCAAGGCTT
>CBVK0101625747.1:0-10944 GCA_900067695.1 Picea abies | reverse complement strand
TGGTCAAACCCTAGATTTGACCAAAAATCCAAACTTCTAGTTTTGGCCTTCTAAGAGTACCAGGAGATGCGCTAGGCTAGGGCGCACTGACCTATCCAGAGAATAGGTCAATCCATTCACTTAAGGTGCCTCAACAAGAGGTTTAGGGTTTCTGCAACTACTTGTGCTAGTAACCCTAGCTGTAGTGCTTTTGGAAGCTGCTCCTACTAGTAACCCTAGCGACAGTTCCTCAACGAGCTCAATATCTAGCGGCTATGTTTCCTTCTAGCATTTTAGGCTGACTAAGGGGGTGTGGGCCCATAACATGTTAGAATATAGAAGATGGTGTGCTCATTTTACCATTGACGATACCTTCGTCACCCAACCATAGGCCAAAGCCTCCCTCCGAGCACCTTAACCTTGACTGAGATAGCCAAACAAAGGGTAGCGCACCTTTCCCCAAGGATAGCGCAACACAAAAGACTGATCAGATAGTCCAAACCCTCGCCAATAGATAGTCCAAGACAATATTGAAACTAGTCGTTGCTGCACCTTCCCCTGCAGTCCTCCTCCACATATGCGCACCAAATTGGAGCTGCAATGCGCACCAAAACTGGGAGATGCAATTCTGAGATGCTACAAATGAGAACTAGCACCCTGTATTTATAGTAGTCCTGCCAATTTTGCTGGGGCTGACTTCTCTTTCTGGATATGTGTCTGTTCAATATATTATTATTATTTATGGCTGACTTCTTCTCTTAGAGGGCTAATAGCCTAATATAAATTATCTTCTTGAGCCGACAAGGCTTCAAGGGTTATTAGCCAACTCATTAGGGTTTCTCTTGCTTTCCAGAGTCTTCTATTCTCGTTAGGTTCACACGTGGGGGTAAATACCTCCCGCAACTACCATAATATTAACAGGAAGTTCATGGGGGAGGAGCTACATAATGCAGGAAAAAAAAGGAATTTGAAAATGTTACTTGAACCAATGAGAAGAAGGCGCACCCAGTAAAATATTTACTTGACTGGGGAGGGAGCCAGAGTAGGAGTAGGCAATGCAGGAAATGGTGAGAATGAAAATGAAACCAGGGAGGAGGAGGAGGGGTGCGGGAGGAGAAGGTGGTGGCTTGCAGGAGATGCCACCCTGAATTGAATGCTCGAGGCGACGTCCACCTGCAGCCAAATGGAGCAATGAGAATGAAAGGGCTCGAGGAGGATGAAGAACTAAGGGTGTTGGACGATGTCGACTGACGTTCTACTGGATGGGGTCCCAATGTCGGAGACGTCCCATCGAGATCCATTTCGTAGAAACCTTAGCCTACTCCATTACGTATCGTTCCTTATATTCTACCCTCTTTCTATACTTTAATCAATGTTTCTTATGCTTTTTTAAGAGTAAATATTATACCGTGTTCGATACGTGACATTACTTACCCTATTTTTCAAAATGGAACTTTGACATGATTAAACGAATTGTGTATTATTATGTCCCTGCCATAAGAGGGACATTATGTTTTGGAGCATTTTCATTATTTAGGTTCACTAATTCCAAGGGGTGAAAATAGTGTTTAAGCTAAAGTTTCCTAATCTGATGTTTGCATCGGGTAGGGGAGCCAAGGTGGCGGCGGCCTTAATGATTTTCCACTGCAGGCTATGCTCACCACACAACAGTCGATGTGCCTACTCCTACTGCCACCTTCTTTATCGTCTTGCCTACTCCTACTGCCACCTACTTTATTGTCTTGCCCCCACAGCTGTTCAAGCTGGCCAACAATGAAAAAAATCTACTCATATAGGGAAACATATTGATTTGCAGGCCCAACCCCCCTTCCCTACCCCCCTTCCCTATTGCGATTCATGTCAGTGTTTTAGGCTTCTCTTTTTTTTCATTCCGTCTGATTTGAGTCTCTCTAAAATTGAAGAGCAGACAAGAAGGGCATGATAGAATCAATGGTGCCCAATATGCATGATCAGGAGAATTAAATGAAGACTCATAGTCATCATGTGATGATGTTGTCGTCTCTAGGTCACGCCCATCTCATTCCCTTCATGCATCTCCCTAAGAAACTGGCTTCCAAGGGCCTCATTGTTACCTCCGTCGTCACATTCCATCACATCTATTTTCTGCAGAAGAAGGTTAATGCCGCGTAGGAGAGAGGGATAGACATCCGCTTGGTGGAAATGGAGGTTACCAGAGACAAATTGGCCCCGGGAAGGTCAACAACAACAACATCAAATGGCATCAGTTACCTTTACTCGCTGGCAATGAGCACCTACAGGAACCCTTCCACTACTTCCTCCAGAGGTATCTGCGAAGAGAAGTGATCCGCTCCCTCGCTGCTCCGCGCCTCAACTGCCTTAATGTTGACTTCCTCCTCGGCCGGGCCTCAGCCGCGGCCAAAAAAATCGACATCCATAGAGTCTGCTTCAATACATCTGGAATTTTCAGAGAATCTCATAACCAATGCTTTTGTAATAAGTTTCTGGAAAGTTCCTTTGTCATTTGTTTTCGGGAATTACAATGCAAAATTATGGGCCTTGGTCAAAAGCCTAGGTGGGTGAAACAGGTGGAGCTTAGAACAGTAGGCATAATCTAATAACCAATGCTTTTGTAATAAGTTTCTGGTAATTAGGGAGGCTTCTATTTTACTTAATGTATTTTTTTCAATATATCCTACAAAACATTAAATTCCATCAAGTCTGTCTGTGCTTAAGCTTTGCCAAGCAAAGAAAGGGCATGGTTTACCAAATATAACAAAAGAGAAGCGAACTAGTGGACGGGTCAATCTCACAGGAAGGATGACTGATCTACACAAGCATAGAGAAGAAGAAACGAACATACCCTCCCATGATGGCGAGTGTGAGTGTCATAGTGGTTTTTAGCAACAGAATCTTGTGTTCCTCGTTGCCCAAAATCCCAGCAAGCGACTGCCAAGAATCATCCTCCTTCTGGCCAAGATTCATCCTTCGTCTGAGGTTCGATTCCCACTCGATTCCCACCACCTCCACCTCACAAGATTTCATATTCGCTTCCGAGTAGCTCTCAGTCCTCTACAACTTACTGCACAGCAGTCAGCTGCTGATCACAACATTGTTGAAGCGATGGTGTTGTGGAAATTCGGACCTATGTCTCTCTCTATATATAGGGATTCGAACGTTTGACGTTCCTATTTGAATATCCAAAGCAGAAACAAAACCTTCATGATAATTCTATGATTTATGGGTTTCTTCAACGTTTTTTTTTTAGCGTTCTTCTGTTTTCACGGATTTGGCCTGTTTTTTTAGCTTTCCTGTATCTGCGTACGACCGAGCAACTCTCAGGACTTTTCTGCTTCAACTATGGCATTGGGATTCGAAGCTTTGATGCCCATGTAACTGCTGTTATTATTGCATTGCTCAAGCTTTTGTATCCCAAAACGTGGTGGTTTTATGAAAATTAACAAACTGGAGTGTAGTGCCACTTTTGCATGAGAGAAGAGCCACTGCATGCGTTTATCCCCCATCCATGTTGTTTAATATTAGAGTACTTCTTTTTTTAATTTTTTGGATGAGCCACTGCTCATTGACATCGATTGCATCAATCAGTCACCAGTTCCACGCCCAATTTCATCTCTTTAATATCTTCAATCGCTGCGGCTCCTCAGCATGACAGACATGCATGAGAGCAAGGCAGAAATTCCACGTCAAGCAGATACTTTCATTGCCAGGTGTGTTTTTTTAATATAAGTCTTTAGGAAATTCCGATTAATAATTATCTACAACACATGTGGAATGTTACCCTTGAACTTCATATTAGTCCTGTTTTAATAACTAGCACAGGCACATAATTGTGGCTGATCAACGTTGAAAAGTTGATAAGATGAATTTTTTTTTAAGAGAATATATTAAATTTTATTATTGATTAACAAATAAACGGTTGTGCTTCATTTATCTGGTGTTAATATTTTAATTTATGTTAATTATTTACGTGGCAATCAGTTAGCTATAAAAGTAATTTTTAAATATGATTAGGGAAATGTATAAAGGTAAACACATAAATGGATGTCTTTATAATAGCTAGGAAGTTAATGATTGAAATCACAGCCATTTATTTTGTGTGACTACTAAGAATATTCGCACTAAACCCCTATTAAATCTGCCCATTGTCAATAGGTGTACACCTTTCAGCATAACAAACCATTATTAATAACGTAGTGGTGTTTCAATCTATTACAGATTGTAGGTGGTTATGGGACAATGAAAAAACTATTAGAAATGATCACATGGTCACAATCAACACGACTACGAGTAAGATGAAGGTAATAGGAGTAAACTGAAGTTAATATAACTGATCAGAGCCGACGCATGATCATGAGAAGGCTAATGAAGATAGCAATTCCGGTTTCTACAATCGAAAGTATGAAAGTATGAGTGCCAATTCTGCTCCATAGACTTCGCCAATTTTACAAAACCTTAGTATCTGGGAGGGACATTGCCAGCTACTAAGGTTTTGTATGATTTGAAGTAGGATGCTTTTTAAAATGTACCAAACGTATACATTAACGATGATTTGTCAAGATATTAAAATTGACATTGACATATACTTAAATCTGATTGGTAATACAAAGAAGAATACCTCCATGGCGACCATCTTTATGAATGAAGATTCAAGCCAAAATGAAGAGAATATTTTTGAAAGTCACAAATTTATTATTATTATTATTTAAACTAAATTTCACTAAAGTGTATATATTAAAAAAACTATGTTAAATTAAAGAATAGTTATATAAAGTCTTTAAAAATATGGCTCAAGGTATGTCTATAGTTTTAGAGTTAAAGAAGCAAAATTTGGAGCTCTCTCAAGATTTTTGTTCAAATTGATTGATTACATATTTTATAATTTGGGCTACTAAAAATACAATCTTATAAAACATTTAATAATAAGAAGACATATCGTTGTGAATTATCATTATTATTGATTGTGTTTCTTTTGCATGGAGAGACTGCAACGCCTTGATTAATTGACATAGAGGCCGAATGTTGTGAGTAGGAAAGAGACCTCAAATGCTGCATTTATAACTCCATTTCATCCATCCGCCATGTTAAGGATACCAGTGCATGTTCAAAGTCCCCCAATTCAACCGAAATTTATTGAAGTGTAAAGCAATTTGCTTAGGAAATCTCCTCATGATGTCGGATAATTATCATGAATTCATTCTATGAAGGGTCCATCTCTAGCCAATGAAGAAAATATCCAGAAAACACCCACCCCCCAAGGTCTTCAATCCCTTTTCCAACAAAAACAAATAGAGTAAAATTTGCACACCGAAAATAAGCGACATGAAAAAGGTAGCAAACATTACCATAACCAAGAGTTGAAGGCTTGGATTCCAACAAAACCCTGTTTTGGGCATCCAACAGAACGAACATCGTAAAAACACCTACACCTAAAAGATGAAATGGAGCCCTAAGAACCAACGGGAAAATAAGATTAGAAACCCTTGAACGAACACCACCTACCAAGGATTGAAACTAAACCTTGAGAACTAGTGACCAAATAGGCATAGGAATCCTCCCAAGCACCATAATATAATGATCCATAATGAAAGTGTGGTCACGTAAAAGGCTGGATTGAGACAGATCAAATTGAATGTCCAACCCATTTTGATAAATTCACAAGTGTGCAAGGAGGAGTATGAAACAATTGAAGGGATGCATCACCATCCACTTTTCTGTATGATAAAAAATGGGAGTTCCAGTATGGAATGGGAAAATCCCCCCTTACCCCATTTAAATTAATCATTACTCTATCCAAATTAGTTCCCAACTTAGCCAATTGGTCTGCAAGGGCACACTGTGATCCATTTTGACATGAAATTTTTAGAAATCTATGAACCTTCAATGAGAGAGAGGGAGTGCAAGATAATACCATTGAAGACATTGCTTTTTTACTGAGATATTGCATAGACAACCATCATTGAGTCCCCCAAAACCACAATTTTAGAGACATTCTACTATTTTGCAATGCACACTCCTTATATAAGGCGTATGCTTTTGCAACATTGTTTCAAACCATCCCAAGTCCCCAAGAATTGGAAGCCATGAAATTTCATCTGTGATCAAGACTCCCCCCCCTTACCTGCAACCCTATGGTTATTCCAAGAGGATCCATTTCAAAAGATACAATTAACTTCTTTTTTAACTAACCACTCTTTGAACTCCACCATCAATTTCCTGCGAACCCACTTTGGAAGGAGAGCCAGTGTTCCCATAGGGGGAAGGGGAGCAGTGGAGAGTTTAAAATTATTATCCTAATAAGCTTCATAAGGATCCAATATTTGGTCCTAATGATGCATCCAAAGGTGGATACACTCAACACAAAGAGAAATGCCTTTAATTTTATACTGACATGAGGCACCAATTATTCCTAAAAAATTATTTTATTCCTTTCCAACCAAATTATCCAACACATCTATTTTAGAAAGGCCATCTAGAGACGCTTGAAACAAGGTTTAAGATGGAAAATTCCCTTGTACCTCTACCTCCACTTGGAGAAGAATTATTTACTAGCAGAAGGATGATGAGAAAGAGGGAAGAGATCTCTAAGGGTGAAACCTTAGGTGGACTGAGAATAATTGCAATTAATAAAAAGATGTTCAATGGACTCCTCATGCCGGTCGCATAGAGCACAATGAGATGGGCCAACAATACCTTTAGGTTTTAGGTTTTTAGATGTTAATATTCTCCCATGAACAAAGATCCAAATGAAATAATTGGTATTTGGTATCCCATCAAAATACCAAACTTTATTCCATAGAGATGAGTGAGGAATAAATTATTTCTTTTCGATAGAAAGGGAAGCCCTTTTTTGATTGAGAAAATGGAGACCCCCAACCCCTAGAATCCTCTATGGCTAAATTCTAGGGGGCACACCCATGCAACACAAAAAGGAGAAGGAGAGTTAAAGATTCCAAGGGAGGAGGTGTGGATGCAATGTCCCATCCTACCTAGGACCCAGAAGAGGGATCCCATGACGAAATATCAAACAATTTGGTGATGCCTCGATCTAACATCCAAGCCCGAATATGAAAAAAGTATGTGTGAAGGAAGAGATGATCCTGCTCCAGGATAGAATCCTCCCAAATATTAATCATTTTTTCACTACTTGAAATCCGGTTAAGGTTACTACTGATGACGGAGAGAACTGGAGTGTTGTTGGAGCGTAGTAGGAAGACCCTAGGTTCAAATATAATAAACCAACAAAACCCTTAGAAATCATCCCTTTCAGCATCACTTACAAGAAAGTGAAGTCTCACCCAAGGCATATAGACAGACTGCAGGAACCAAGTTTATGCAGTGTTGAGGGGAAGCAAGGAATTCAACACGACCATACTATGCATTGTTCATTCATCTATGGTGTGTGGAATTTCCATTTCTTAATATTTAACTATCATGCAATATGCCCTCTGCACGACATTACTCCACTTAAAATTCATTCATTCATCATTAACTTAAGTGCACATGATCATAACAACATATATCAATGGTATATTCCAAATACTAAACATTCACCATCATTGCGTAGTAGCACCCAAACATTAAATAGATCTATACTAACCATCCATCACATGCATCAGAAACATAACACACATAAGAAAAACATCAAGATAAATGGTTTTAATGTGGTTCTCCCCAAATTGGGCTACGTCCACAATGAATGACTTATTATATTGTTCATTCAAAATATCCTTACAGGTGTGCATTGCACTTACAACAATATATATCATTTGACACGGCCCAAACCTATCTAAGTCGTTTTTTTACAGTGCGAGCCTGACTCCTGAAATCCTAAGTCATAACTCAAAACACCTGAAGAATAAACTAATTTCGAACTTACCAACCACTCAATAGGTCTTGAGACACCTCTACCCAAAAAATACATTACATATTTACACATTAATATAGGGCTAACCCTATTACAAAATATCCCCAAAAATCAAACAGACTATAACCATTTTCCATCTTTTGTGCGTTGCTTTGTTGTTTTTCCTCCTTTTGCGCACCTTAACTCCTTAAATTCTTCTTTTGCTGCGTTCTTTTGTCCATCGCCTAATTTACTTTTACCCTTTTGATCCATTTTATTTTACATCCCAAAACATCCCCAAAATTCCTATCCAACATGCCCCCAACACTCACCTATGGCTCATCCCAAGACACTATAAGATTGGGTACAATCTATTGCAAACTATGTAATGTAACCCCCCAATATACTATTCAACCAAAAATCAAATTTTGCAAGAAACACTATTACTTAATTTATTTAACTTTCTGATCAGCTCATGAGTCCAGTTTCTCGGAGCCTCATCTCAAAATCTTCCAATATTCTGCACTAGACTTTCTAACCATTCAGTCAAAATTATGGGAAACTCACAAGAAAATATTTCATGTAGATCTGTAAACACATACCTTTGCAACCACTATTCGGCATTGATATGTGGGTTCCTATTATGTTATGTGGAAAATTTATGTTCCTTCCTTTCTATCCATTATGTGATCTCTTTCTTAGTCGGCCTCCAAACAATTCCCCTTAGTTATAGATTCTGGTCCTTGCAATGGAACCATTTGTTGGCATGTAGTTTCCTAACCCTAGGTTAAAAAATGATAAACCAACAAAACCCTTAGACACACACCATTTGTTGGCACGCAGTGGGAAAACCCTAGGGTCAAAGATAATAAACCAAAAAACCCCTTAGAAACTGACCCATTCTGCATCACCTACAAGAAAGTGAAGTCTCATCCAAGGAATCTAGAGGGATTACAGGAGCCAATTTTATGCAGTGATGAGGGGAAGAAAAGAATTCAACATGACCATACTATGCATTGTTCATTCATCTATGGTGTGCACAGTTTCCATTTCTTAACTTTTAACTCTCATGCAATATACCCTGTGCATGACATTATTCCACTTAACATTCATTCATTCATCATTAACTTAAGTGTGTAGGATCATAACAACATATATTACTGGCATATTCAAAATACTAAACATTTAACATCATTACATAGTAGCCACAAATAGTAAACAAATCTATACTAACCATCCAACACATGCGTCATAAACATAACACACATAAGCAACACATCAAGACAAAAGGTTTTAACATGGTTCACCCTAAATTGGGATACATCCACAATGACTTGCTTCTTTTATTATTAATTCTCATTCTCCTTACATCTGCACACTGCACTTACTACAAGATATATCAGTTGACATTACCAAAACCTTCCTAAGTCATTTTTTTGCAGTGCGAGACTAACTCTTGAAAACCTCAGTCATAACCCAAAACATATGAAGCATAAACTAATGTCAAACTCACCAACCACTCACTAGGTATTGAACCACCTCTACCCCAAAAATCCCTTACATATTTATACATTAAAATATGGTTAATCCCATTACAAAATATGCCCAAAAACCCAATGTTCTATAACATTTTTCCATCTTTTGCGTGGTGCTTCATTGTTTTTCCTCCTTTCGTGCACTTTAACTCCCTAAAGTCCACTTTTTCTTCATACTTTGGTCCATCGCCTAAATTCTTTTTAACATTTTGACCTGTTCCGACACACATCCCAAAACATCCCCAAAATGCATGTCCAACAACTACGAAGATTAAAAGTTGGAAAACATTTTTCTACTCTTGGTGGTCTTTCCAAACGTCTCTCCCTAGAGCCTAGAAAGTACTTCTTCAATATCACTCGCTTCGACCACAAGAATTTCCCTATAATAATTCTCCATAGTAATTTTACTCCCATGGTGATGTTCATATATTCTGAATCTCTCAGACCCAGCCATCCTATGACTTGGGGATTCCTTATTTGTTGCCAATTAACTAAGAGAATTTGTTTTTCATTTGAATTTTATCCTTGCCAAAGGAACTTCCTTATATTTGTAAAAATTTGATTTGTTGTACCTTTAGGAGCTAACATATAAGAATATTGATAAAGAGGCAAAGATTGAAAGAAAACTTTGATGAGGACGATTCAACCAACCAAATTTGGCCATTGAGAACCCCATTGCATAAATTTCGTGTTAATATTTTTGAGAATATGCATCCAATCATGAGAGGCAGTGCACTTTAAATAAATAGGAATGTCAACATATTATAAGGAATATCAATTGCCAACAATGGGAAATTGAAATATTCATGAGATAGTTTTCATTGTCTGGGTTGTAGCATTTCACCCCATGATTTCAGATTTCCAGTTGTTAATTACTACTCCATAGGCATCAAGAAATGAATCCAAGACCTTCTTGAACCTTGTAGAAATAATGTGAAAATATCACCCCAAAAATAGATTCTCATTTACAAATTGTGAATGGTCAATACTTTTGATTCCATGAAGCATATGAAGGCCAGGCAGATTGCCAATCTCACATTCATGCTCAAGCTTGCAGCTTAAGGAATATGCCATGATGATGAAAAAAATGAGAAAGAGGAAAACCTTGGTGCAATCCTCTACTTCTATAAAATTAATTTTTTGATCGTCCATTGACAAGGGGCATTATCTAAGGAGCACCAATGTACGAGTCTATCCACTTTATGAATTATGCATTGAATCCAAATTTCCCGAGAACCTGAAAAGGAAAAGAGTGACGGACATGGTACAAAGCATTAACCATATCAATTTTGATCATTGTTCCTTTTTTATTTTTCCACAAATCTTGAATGAATATCCTCTTGAACTAATACTGTATTGTCAATGATTTTCCTATCATGCATAAAGCCACCCTAGTTGGGGGAGATAATCTTGCGAAGACATTTTTTTAACCAAGAAACAATTATTTTTTTTAATATTTTATAAGAGGAATTTAAAAGAGAGATTTTCCTAAATATGGAGAAGGAAGAAGGGTTGGTTTCTTTTGGGATTAAGGATAGAAAGGAAGAGTTACTATCCCCCCCCCCAAAATCAAAAAGATTTATAATG
>CBVK0101625742.1:0-14560 GCA_900067695.1 Picea abies | reverse complement strand
CCGGTAATCAAGTGGTTTCTACCATGTTTGACATCAGGAAATCTATTCACATGGTTAGAATCGTACCACATTGGGATTGGTAAGAAGACTTTGGGTTGAGTGATCACTTTGATATATACTTTGCCTAGGTTGCGAAGGAGTTTCTCTTGGACAAATGATGCATACATTGTTACATAGATCCACTTTATATTGGTCGTGGCTATGTCTTGTCACCTCATAGATCCACTGTGTATTCTTCGTGGCTATGATCAGTCCAGGCCATCAGAGTATAGATCTACATTGTATCCTCGGTGGCTATACCTTTTCATCAATACAATTATGGATCCGCAGTGTATTTTATGGTGGCCATATCTTGCAAGTCTTGATCACCCAAGTATAGGTATGCTTGCCTTGGGTTTTGAAATATGTCATGATATTTGCTGGATGTTTGTGTGCAGCTTCCATCAGGTTCTCTGAGCCTATACCCTTGCTTGAACGTCTACAAAGCATTTCACTTATCGGTTCGCATCTTCTAACTTCATACTTTGGGGGGCAATCTGTTACACCTCAATATTTCTCACTTCGATAAGTGTCGTAAGTGTCGCATGTTACTCTCAACTGTCGCAAGTGTCGCATGTCATTCACAAGTGTCGCAAACATCAGACAAATCATGTTGCCATGATGACGACACCAGAGAGACATCTAGAATAACTCAGACACTTGATTTGGAGGAGGGAGAATGATTAACTGAAGTAAAGGAACTCTTATGACCTGAAAGGAGCTCTTAAAATAAGGTTTTGAAGGTGAGCGCTCCTCTGCATCAGCCTTAGGAGCGCTAATGCTCCCCTATAAGGTCTTAGGGAGTGTTATAATGCCCAACTTCCCCTTTGAAGGAGCCCTATACATCCTTGGAGCACTGGCGCTCCCCTTGAGCCTCTTAGGGAGTGTTATAGCCCTATGATGCCCCTTTTGAGGGAGCACCATAGCGCCCTAATGCCCCTTTTGAGGGAGCATTGTCTAATCTGGGTAGTGGTTTGCCCGTTGAGGAGAATAAGGAAAGGATATTTCAAGTTTGGAAGGCAGTTGCATTTGAATTCTTGGTTCAATAAGGAGATCCCTGATCTAAGGAGGGAATTTCTCAACCTACTCTAAAGATACCTCAAGAGGTTAAGCCTCTCTTAACCTATATAAGCAGGCTGTGAGAAGGGGGAAGAATTTCTAGCATGAAACCTATGATCTCATAGGAAACACACAGTGAACTGAAGGAGAGTGATCAATGAAGCTGCTATCATCCAGGTCGTGGATCTTTCGAGCAACGGTTAGACAAAGGGGACTTGACAAAGCTGTCACATTCGCATCTACGATTGTAAGTATTGCTGTCGTTATTGTCATTAATATGACACGCTTGGCCTGTTTCTTTCTAGTTTGTTTCTGATCTTACATGAACTTATCATTGATAGATAGATCTGTTTTCAAGCTAATATCAATAGAGTAGGAAGTGGTCGTACTTTGTTTGTCTACATGACTCATCGAGGAGCGAGAGTTTGGAGCTCGACTCAAAGCATGCAGGGACAAACGTTGATTAAAAGGTACTTTTTTTCTCCTTCCTCCTCATGGATTAGCTTGTATAGATTTGAAAGGAATTCAGTGTCCACGTTAAGCACTTTCTGTCTTAGAGTTTAGGGTCTAACTCTTTGAGGCAATCTACCTATCTGCAGGGAGATTTTCCTACAATAGATGTGTCCATCCAAAGATTAATCAAAATTGGATGGATAGGTGGTATGGTTGTTGATAAACCTCCCTACAATAATAGGGAGGTGCCCTTATATTTTTTGAGAAAATTAGGGGAAGAATTTATTTTGGATCACCATGTCAACTACATTGACATGGGTGAATTCTAGGGGTGGGTCAAGGTTTTGCATAGGACCAAGAGAATTCTAGGAGCAATCCCATGTTAGGTCCTCATACCCCCAAGTGAAGGCCTAACCCCCTGCCCAACATCCTCATGTTGAAGAGAGATTGCAACAGCTACAACTAGTTATTACATGATTGACCTCGAGCCTAGTGCAACATGGCAGCTTTGTTGCATTGTCTCGGTAGAGGGGTCAAAGCTTCACCCTGCACAACAAATTTTAGTGATAAGAGGGCACATGGACATAGCAATCATCCATGTGAACCTCAAAGATGCTCGATGTGTGGGGAGAACTATTATGGGCCTATGGAGGCCAGAGGATAACATAGATTCATGGAGGAGGTTAGTATCTTAATCATCACTATGTTCTTAATTGTTATATATTTTTTTGGTATTCTATGTATTTATATCGATATTTTATTGTATGTTGTTTTGCAGTTGTTAAGTCCATGTAGCAAGTCCTCTACGCCCATTTATGCATCAGTTCCTATCTCCACCATTGATGTAGAAGTAGATCCATTCTTATCATTGGGCATACATCATACACAGGCATGTGTCAGATGTAATAAACTCACCATAGTCATTTATTATTTTATGAAATCCTCAAAAATTTAAAGTTCTTGTGTTTCCAAAACTGGAGAAATTGTTGAAGAAGGACACTAAATATCAATGGAATGATGAATGCCAAAAGAGCTTGTATATTTTGAAAGAGAAAATGATAATTGCACCAATTTTAGTATTTCCGGACTGGGAAAAAGAATTCCATGTGCATTTGGATGCATCTGAAATAGAATTAGGAGCATTATTGACACAACTAGGAGAAGGTGATATAAATAACCCTATTGCATTTGCAAGCAGAATGTTATCAGATTCAGAACAAAACTACAATACTATAGAAAGAGAAGGATTGGCCATGGCCTATGCCTTGCATAAATTCAAACATTACTTGTTAGGGAAACATTTAAAGATGTTTACATATCATTATGCTCTTAGATACTTAGTTAATAAGCTATTAATGGGGGGAAGGATATGCAGATGGATACTTTTGTTCCAAGAATTTGATTTTGAAGGTGTGTTGAAGCATGGGAGATTGAATGTAGGAGCATATCACTTATCTAGGATAACTAATGGAGAAGAACCCAATAATTTAGGAGACAAATTTCCAAATGCACAATTGTATTCAGTACTAGGTGATCAGTATTTTCCTGGCATTGTTGAGTTTTTGAGTACATGATTTTCACCAAGAGAATTTACTATTGCACAAAATAAAATTTTGGTGGTTAGAGTTGCAAACTTGCAGACTACCAACTGATTGAATGTCATTTATAAAATCAAGGAGTAGATAACATTTTGAGGAGATGTGTTATGGAGCATGAAAGGCCTATCATTTTAGCAAAATCCCATGAAGGAATTTTCGGATTCAGGGAAAGCTACTGCACAAAAGAGATTACACACATGATTATGGTGGCCAATAGTTCACAAGGATGAAAAGGAGTACTGTCAAAATTTTGATGTCTGTTAGAGAGTTGGAAAGCCATCCAGGAGAGATGAGATTTCATTAAGACCTCTAGTAACTTTGCAAGTGTTTGATAAGTGGGCAATAGACTTTGTATATCCAATTAATCCACCAACAAGAAGATCAAGAGCTACATATATTATTACAGCGACAAAATACTTGACCAGATGGGCTAAGGAAACACTAGTAAAGGATTTTAGTGTAGAGACTGCAATACACTTTTTGTTTGAATGTGTAGTGACAAGGTTTGAATGTCCAAGAATATTGATGAGTTATCAAGGGACTCACTTTATCAACAACACAATTGAGTCAATGCTAGAAGAATTTGATATAAATCACCAAAAGATCACTCCTTATCATCCTCAGGTGAATTGGATAGTAGAAGCATTCAATAATATAATGAATAATTCCTTGACAAATATTTGTTATTTAAACAGGGATGACTTGGACATGAAGGTACCAACAATGTTATGGGATTATAAGTTTACATGCAAGAAACTAACAGGGAAAACACCCTTTAGGTTGATGTATGGACAGGAAGAAGTATTTCACCTATATTATTTGATACCAAGTATGCACATTGAAGAAATTACAAATATGATAGAAAGATGCACAACACATAGGACAAGGAAAACAATAGCAAATAACGCAAAAAAAGGACATGCCAACACAGAATGACAAGGACAAAGTATAGATAATGACGCTAGCAAGTGAAAAAATTAGTATTACTAAAGACATGATCCAAATGGATGAAGACATGGTGTAGAAACATGTCAAGGATGTGGAATAGATGTAATTTGTATTGGCTAAGATACCAACAAAATCGTTATATAGGTTACAAATCAGTGTTGCACGGGAGGCAGAATCAAGAGCTAGGATAGATGCAACACACTTGGAGACAGCCAAGGAAGAAAAGGAGGTGTTGGTGACAATCCTCAAAGAATTTCATATTGAACATGAGGAGGAAAAATGACACACAGATAAATTGGAGAAAAGACTTGAAGAAGTATTCCAAACAATCCCAGATAACGCACTAGTGGGAGAACTCAATGCAGAAGAGAAGATAATGAGTATAATGCATATGATCGAAGTATACAAACATGAGATAGTAGAATTGGTTGGGAATATTACACCAACCACCCTTCCAGAGGTCAGATCAGAGAGTGAGTAGCAGGAAACAGAACAAACAAACATAATTGCATCAAAATTAAAGGAAATAGTAGATCTCTACGAAAGGACTGCGCATATTTGGATGGTCTTGATAGAAGATGAAGGGATCCAAAAGTTGGATAAGAGGGAATAAAAACTAAATGTTGCAGTTCATGATTTAAATAAAATACAGAAGGCAATGCCCATATCCGAGAGACTAAGGGCCTCGTAGGAAATGAAAATACTACAAGTAGAACTAAAGACAATCCAAGAAGAAAGATATATAAGATAGGCTCAGTTGGGGCCCCTACAGGAGCAATCCAAGAACATTATAACAGAGATGGGAAAAGAGAAAAGAATACTAGAACAGGAGCAATAGGAAAGTAGAGAAGTGTTGAAAGAGAACATAACAGTCCAACTGGTGGAGACCCTGATAGAGAAGAGTGTGTAGGCTAAGACACAACTGAATGAACTAGAAAAGAAGTTCCAAGCATTGGAAAAATCTATGAAGGAGGAACACATGACCTGAATGGATAAGGACGAGCCATAGGTTAGTGTTGGAGGCTTTTTGGAGAAAGAAATTTTATGTTTATGTAATAAATGAGGCTAAGAGCTAATGAATGGACCAATGAAGCAAAACGCTCTAGGAAAGAAGGGAAAGCATTGTGACAGAAGGGAAAAGGAATAAGTGTGCCAAGAAAGAAGGAAGATCGACGTAGAGTCAAAGTAAGGAAGGGTTGGATTGAAGACCAACTGCACGAAAGGTGGATAGAAAGTGGAAAAGTTGAGTCCACTTATAATTAGGGTTTTTGAGTCATAATGTAACAGTTCTTACCCATTTTTTAATATAAATTGACGGTGTAGGAGGTAGCTAGAGGGGAGGAAGTATCTTTTTCCGAAGAACCTAATTTTGGAGAACTTTTGAGTCTTGAGTTGAAGTACTTGTTGGTTGAGAGATGTGAAGCTTATATGGAGTCAGTGTTGAGATATAATTGAGGGTCATTTCACAATATGTGGATCTTAGTGTGATGCTATTCAACCACACTAGTACTAAACCCATGGTGTAATGCGTGGAGTGTAAGACCCTTTTTTATGAAGAATAATAATAAAGAACAATATCTTTATGGACGTAGCCTAGGGGGGTGAACTGTGGTAAAAATGGTGTCTATATGTGTTATGTATTGATTTTATATTCTTTATGATGAATAAATGGTTAAATGAATGCATTTGTTAGATTTTATTTACAAAGCGCACTATGAATGTTATTGAATAAATAAATTAATAGATATGATGAATGTTATGGTAGAATGCATGCTAAAATAGAAGACAAAGTCTAATAGGCATAACATCCCCATGAGTCTCATCCCTTCCATGATTGCAGACACTTGGGTGACGCAATCATCCATAAGCCATCTCGGGTGATACTACGTTGTGCACTGTGTGCGTGGTGTAGCCTTCTGGTTTACCAGAACGGATGATGGTGAATAGGGTTTTGTTGGAGAACTAAGGTAGAACTTGGGTCAACCCATACATCCAACACAAATTCTATAGATTAGAGGCAATATAGGTCAATGATTGACAACTTACTTTATGTGATAACATCTAGACCAAATGTAATGCAGGAAGTTGGAGAGGTGGCATGATTTCAAGAAACACCAAAGGAATCACATCTTTTATAAGTAAAGAGGATATTCATATATCTCAAGGGTACAAAAGAGTTTGGATTATGGTATCAAAAAGGAAAATATCTATCAATTGTTTCCTAAATAGATGAAGATTGGGAAGGTTGCATTAATGACCAAATAAGTACAAGTGGAGCAACATTCTACTTGGGTGAGAGTTTGCTATCTTGACTAAGCAAAAAATAAACATTGATATCATTGTCTACAACTAAAGCATAGTATATTGCAGAAAAAGAACATTGTACACATGTTCTATGGATGAAACAAAATTTGATAGATATACATGTTGATTATGATGAGCCCATTCCAATATATTGTGATAATACAAGAACCATCAATATCTCAAATAATCCAGTGATGCACTCTAAGACGAAGCACATTCCAATCAAGTATTATTTTCTAAGGGAACAATTTGTAGAGAAGAACATTGAATTTGAGTACGTTGGCACCAAAGAACAAATTGTAGACATCTTTACAAAACCACTTCCAAGGGAATCATTTAAGTATCTTTGTCAAAAACTTGAAATAGTTTTTTTCCCATGATGAATTTTGAATTATATTCTTATATGTCTTAGATTTACATGAGGAAACAGTTTAGGGGAGAAGTTTTAAGAAGAGTTCATTCAGGGGGGTAATCCCCAAGGACAGGTCAGTTAGGGGGAGCATCCCCGACGGGAAGATACCTTTTCCATTGATGTTAAAGGGGGAGAGATTCATTAGATGGATGGATAGAGAGTTAAATTATTAGAGATAGAGTACAAAGGTAGGTTTTCAGGGGGAGCATGAGAAATATGAATTCAGTGTTGCATCAGAGTGTTTCCATCAATTCCAAAGTGAGATATTATTTATTCATTGGGTTGGTTTTCATTGATGTCAACCATTGAATCAAGTCTGGTAACATATTCTGGTAACCCCAACAGTATGATTAAGGTACTCAATGTTGTTTGAGGTACAAAATTATGAAGATCAGGGTATTTGTAGGTAATAATATTCTATATGGATAGTACATGTCATGCAATTTCCAGTGATATGTGGAACATCACATAACTCCTCACGGTTAGAAAGTTATGGACTTGTGAAGTTGGAGAACCCTCTTGAGTTATCTAGAAGCCCCTGGAAGGTCAAAGAAGTCAAATTATTCTAAAAACCCTAGAAGAAGTTGACTAGTCAAAGTGGTTGAAACTAGGAGCTAATCATGGGTTAAGTTGTTGCAATAAGAAAATAATTAAAAATAAATTAACTTTGCAACTAGAAGTGGAGAGTTTACTATTTGTGAATAAAGTGGTTATAAGTGGACAAGTTGTTATAAGTGGGTTAGCCCTAAAAGAAGGAAGTTGGGTTAAGTTGGTTAGAAGGTAACCCATAGAGGAAGCTACTTGGAGAGTATAAATAAAAGAGCAAGGGTCTCCTATTATTACCTATTTAGCACATTGAATATATATTATTGTGAAAGGTTTATTGCATGTACTCATTGATACATCTAATGTTATGCTAGTATGAGGTAACAAGAAGGGTTGACGACGAAATTTTTGGACTTGCATAAATATTGAAAAAAACCCTAGCTTTTGAGGTGTACATTGTAATATCACCCCAACTAATATTTTTTTTTAGTTTAAAATACGACACCTCTAAACATTATTTCATCAATTCTTTTGTTCAAATTATTGGTTAGTGCCAAGGTGAACAATACTACTATCAATATTTTCTTTTCACATGACATGTTAAAAGGTCTTGAGAGGCAACACTGGTGGAAGCAATTCCACACACCAAGGTAAAGTATATTAAATTCACTTGTTCAATATATTTCCATCCAAAGCATGGTCGTTCTTTATATAAAATTGATTATATAGTAACCCCACTTACTTACCTTCATCATGAATTCTTCCAAGTTATGATTGTGAAAGTGGTAGTGGCACACACCAATTATTACACAGATATATCATACGTCTACCCATTGAATTAGTCATGTTAGTATTTAATACTTACTCCTCAATTTATATTGATACTCTTAAGAATGGATAAACCATGAATTACCTATCCTAAGGTTGAGATCCCCTTGATCTCAATGGTTGAATTCATATTCCTTTCTAAGGTTATTATACCTATTTTACCCACAAAATATTATTGATATCGTTGGCATAGTTTAAGGTATATAATTTTATTAGAGTCTTGAACATATCGCAACTCCCATCCTTTGGAATATGATACCAAAGGTATACAAATAATATATTTAGTGTAGTCTTTGTATTAAGTCTGACATACCAAGGTCAACCTTGGGTATGGTGCCTTGATCACACAGTCTTCGAGGAAAATAGATAGGTCCTTGAAAGCACCTTTAATTGAAATAACTTCTCTTACCTATTATTAACAATTATTCACATCAAATGGAACCATGGCCATATGAACTCTGCCACTCTGGAAATACTAACCAATTAAAAACTCACCACTCATCCAGTTCATGGATGGTATTATAAGCCATACCTAGAGCTATCATTTGTTGATATCCGTACCATTAAATGCCATAAATCAGGTTCTTTTACTACCATGGTTTCATATTAGACAATATTTCCATCACCAATACCTTACCTCCTTTTCATTTTTCAATATCTCTCCAGAGAAAGGATTTGGTTTTATTCTCACAGAGACCCATCACTTGTTCCATTGTAAGAAGAAAATTCTCTGGTAACTATCATTTTAAGGATCTCTGTAGCACTTGCTTCACACATTGCTATAAGAAATTTACAATTTAAAATAATTTTTTTTTACAACAACTTGTTCAAATAAAAAAATTACAACTTATTCAGTAGCATGAAATATAGGTTTATCTTCTATTCATTTAGTAACATAGTCAGTGAATACCATAGTATACCTCTTTTTCCTTGAAATTGGAGTGATAGGTCGTATAATGTCCATAGTCAATTTTCCAAAAGGCTTTATGAGTACCTGAGGTTGTAGAGGCATTTCATCTTCTTGCACTGGTTGACCCATATGATGACAACTCTCACATCTTCTTACATACTTATTGGGATATTTGAAAAGAGTGGTCCAATAGTATCCTAGATGAAAGAATTTTTATGTAGTTCATTTATCTACAAAGTGACCTTCACATGGCTTATCATGGCATGCCTTTACTATTTCAAACACTTCATCCTCTTGCACACACCTTTGAATAATTAGATCAAGTATAGTATGGAAAAATTTTGCACCAATATAAGAATATGTGGCATTGAGTATAAAAATATTCTACTTCTCCTTTGGTGAAAGGTATCGAGGTAAATTTTTGTAGCCAAATAGTTAGTGATATATGAAAACCAAGGAGATTTAGTAGATATTGCAAATAGATTCTCATAAGGAAAATTATCATTTACAAGAACTAATTCATCTTCATTATGAATCTTGGAAAGAAAATATGCAACTATATTTTCTCTCCTAGATCTATCTACTATAGTTATATTAAATTATTATAACAAAATAAGCCACATAGTAATTCTACCATTAGTAATTGATTTTTTCATTACATATTTGATGGCAGAATGGTTAGTGTGAATAAATATCTCATAACTAGTGATGTAATGCCTAAATTTATTGATGACATGCACTATTGAAAGGAATTATTTTTCCTTAACCATATAATTCAATCCATGGGTGTCATGTTTTACTAACTAAATAAATGGCATAAGAAATATGATTTTATTTTTTTCCTAGAACTGCTCCTAAAGTTGTATATAAATCATATGTGATATATGAAACACGAGAGATGATTTTTTCCGTCTTAAAATAGGAGCTACAGAAATATTTTCTTTCAATGTTTGAGAAGCATTTTGGAAAGGAATATTCCAAAAGAATTTAATATCTTTACTGAGTAGTTTAAATAATGGAGATGCAATTTTTTTGAAATTTCAGTAAATCATTTGTGGTAGCTAGCATGTCCCAACAAGCTCTTGACATACTTTTGGGTATTTGGTAGTGGAAGTTTAGAAATGGATTCTACCTTTGTCCGATCCACTTCTATTCATGCATATGATATACAATGACCCAAAACAATTCCTTCAGCTAAAAATATATGGCATTTTTCATGTCATAATGATAGATTAGTTTCTTGACATATGATATATTTTTTTCTCGATATTTTCTAATGCTTCTTCAAAAGTATTTTCCTAAAGAATGAAATCATACGTGTATAATTCTACACAATCATGGATTAAGTCAAAAAACATACCTAAAACAACACATTGAAAAGTAGTGGGAGAATTGTTCAACCCAAACTGTATTACTTTGTAAGAACACATCCTGCATGGGAATGTAAATGTGGTTTTATCCCGATCCTCTGGAGTGATTTGAATTTAATTATAACCTCTAAACTAATCAAGAAAAGAGAAATATTTTTTCTCTCTAATGTATATAAAACTTGATCTATAAATGGTAGGGTAAAATGGTCTTTCAAGGTATATTTATTCAATTCCCTATAATCTAGGAAAACACGACATTTACCATTCTTTATAGGAATGATCACTAAAGGAGATACCCATTGACTATTAGAAATTGGATATATGAAATTTACATTTAGTGGTTTCTACAATTCTTCTTTTACAATTTCCTTCATGATTGGGTTCATACGTCTTTTGGGTTGTGTGATTGGCCTGGAATTTTCTTTTGTATAAATACAATGGATACATGTATTAGGATGGATTCCACACATATCAATATATTCCCATGTGAATGCACCATAATTTTTATGTAGCGTTTAAATTAATTTATCTTTTTGAAATTCTTCAAGTTTAGAATTGATATTTAAGGTTTTTCCTTGATGAATTTCAATAACAATGCTACTTGATTATGATATTGAATTAATAAAAGAAATTGAACAAAAAAGTTTTTATAAAGTGTCCATAGTACAATTTTCTTGAAATGTTCTATCCAATATATGATCAAAAGTATTTTTCCATGAAGCCCATTGGCTTCCAAGTTCTCTTAAGCGCAAGAAAACACAATTGTTATATAACTTCTTGATTCTATTGGTAAACCTCTTTGAGTTCTGAAAGAGATGGGAAATTTTATATATCATGATGCTTTTCACATATACTGAAAATTTCAATGTTGTCTAAAGACATTCTCTTAAAGGTCGATGTATTTTTCTACATTTTCGAACAGAAATACTTAAGGATGCATTCTCTTCCTCTTTATTTTTCTTGATTTTCTACGTATTTAATTGAGAACCAAGGTTAATGAGAATAACATTTTAAAAAATGTCCAATAAATTGCTAATTTCATCTCTATTTACACCACAAGTTATTGATTTTTTGACTCTAGAGATAACATACCTAGGTACCTTTCCATATTTGGACTTTCCTCGAAAGATATACATACAAAGGTCACACATTTTTGGATAGTTTAAATGAGAAATGTCTCCTTTACCCATGAGATTAAGCAAATCAATCCATTAATCTCTAATCCCATGAAGAAAAATGACTTTAAGAGTATCCAAAACTAGATTATTTTTCCTTGCTCTTTTAACATTATAATGACTTCTTTCTAATTAATACCAAAGGAGTTCATCCAATTTTTTTTGTTATTTTAAACATTTCTTCCCTTATGACTCGATTTATACAATAATGATGATACTTTAAAAGAAACATTTTTTTCATTTCATCCCATGTTTTAATTTTATTAGTTCCCAAACCCATAAACCAACACAAAGAAGCATCTTTAAAGGTGACTAGAAATAACTTAAGTTCTTTAAAGGTGACTAGAAATAACTTAAGTTTTTGAGAATCAAAAGAATAATCATAGCTATGACATATTACATCAAATTTGAAAAGAAAAGTTTTTGGGTCCTCAATTATCATACCATGAATGTTGGGTAATGTTTATGGTGGTATGTTCTTCATTTGGACCACTATTGTTGGATCCAGAATTCAGAACCTAAATTCATTTTCAATAGTTGATGTTCTTGTACCTTATGTACTTTCTTGTCTCTCTTCCTCTCCTCCTCCAAGTTTGTTTTCCTCTTCTTGATTGCAAAATATTCCAGACATTGTGGCCTTGACCACTCGCACCACTTTTTTCTCTTGAGTTAAAACTATGACTTAATTGGAACCGTAAAATTAACAACAACTATTTCGGCTGCATGGAGTCTCGGGGAGAGGAGGATGCCTGACATCGCCCCAGCCCCCGAAGGACAAGTTATGGTCCATAATTTTTAAAATTTGTTTTTTTTTTATAATTTTTAAAATTTTGTTTGTTTAGAATTTATATTAATTTTAATTTAATTTATTTCATTAAAAAAAAATTATTTGATATTCTTATTATTATTATTTTAATTGTATTTTAGTGTTTTTTAAATTTTTTTAAATTTAATTTGATAGTTTATTTTCTTTTAAATGTAATTTTTCAATTTTAGATTTGTTTTTTTATTGTTTTTTTTTTAATATCTTTTCAAGGTATTCTTTTTCAATTCTTTCGCTTTAAATTTTGTGTTTTAATTGTCAATTTTAATTTTTTTTCCTCGAAAATTTTAGATTTTTTATTTTATTTTGATTTGTTAAATGTTTTTATTAAAAATTGCAATTTACATTATTTTTCAATAGAAATTATTATTTTTTCTTTATTTCCAAAAGAAAATTTGTTTTTCTCCTTAAATTAAATAATTTGTTTATAGTTTTTTTTTTCCAATTTAATTAGTTTATTAATGTAAATTATTAAAAAAAATAAAATTAATTGATAAATAAATTATCATAGTTAATTTGTGTTGTTTTATTTACGATGGTGCGAGTGGTCAAGGCCACAATATCAATTTGGTCATAGTTTTAACTCAAAAAATAAAGTGGTGCCAGTAGTCAAGGCCACACTGTCAATTAGGTCATAGTTTTAACTCGAAAAAAAAGTAGTGCCACTGGTCAAAGCCATAGTTTCAATTAGGTCATAGTTTAAACTCAAAAAAAAAGTGGTGCCAATGGTCAAGGACACAGTGTCAATTAGGTCATAGTTTTAAATTGAAAATAAATTGATGCCACTGGTGAATTTCATAGTTTCAATAAGGACATAGTCTTAACTCAAAAAAAAATGGTGAAAATGGTCAAGACCATAGTTTCAATTATGTCATAGTTTTAACTCAAGAAAAAGGGGGTGTTGTTCGTAGCATCACTTTTCAATTTGAGGGTCAATGTCAGGGTTCTATCAGGGTTTCGTTCATAATGTCAAGGGTGTGGTTTCAAGCATGTCGCAATTTTAAGCACCTCCAAAAAAAGGGTGCTACCGGTAGCACCACTTTTTGATTTGGGGGTTGATTTTTCCATTTTTTTACCGAAAAATATGATATTTTTGGGATATAGTTCTTGTTTTGAGATCACAATTTTCGTTAAGTTGATAACTTTGTTATTAACCTACTAAATTATCAATTGCGATAACTATTAAAATATTTCACATAAACACAATTATTACACTACTACAAAAATAGAGTAAATGCAATATTACACAAATAGAATTAATGTAAAGATACATAAATGATTCCAGACACTTAACCTTATTAGCCTATTGAATTATCAATTGCAATAATTCTTACAATATTTCAATCATTTATGTGAAATGAAGTTAGTTGTAATAAAAAAAAATTAATCTTTATTCAATTAACAATTTTGTGCACTAGTATTTCTAGTATTTCTATAGTATTTAAATACAAAATTCATAAATGGAATTGAAAGATTATGAGAAAGTAAATGGAAATAATTAGAATAATACTATTTCTAAATCAAATTAAATCTAGTTAAAATTAAAGAAACATATACCTCACACCGGGGGCCCTCCCGATTTGGTTCATGTTGCTGAGAAATGCTACAAAACGAAACTATGAATTAAAACTCACAACACATAAAATTGGATAGTCAAACGAAATTTGTATTAATTCAGAATTAGTAGAGGAACATTACAATTGTTATATCATATCATCCCTCATTGGCTCTCAATATGGAGTATTTATACATTACAATGTTCTCTTTACATCCAAAACCTATGGATCTCTATAATAGATTTATCTCGAAAAATAAGCACATATCTTTACAAATCAAATTTTATAAAATCATTGCTAGATGAGCTGACTTCGATGACGGATGTAGAGATAATTTCATGACACTGATGCATGAAATTCTCCTACTTGATTTTATAACACCTCATGGATGATTTGGCACTTAATCAGTTCGAACGCTCTGCCACTATCTTCTACATTGACTTAGAGTTTGAATTCACTCCCACACTGACATGATTGATTTAGAATCCTGATTGAAAATTAAGAAGCTATCTAGTGATGATTTATGTGGACAAGTTGTC
>CBVK0101625734.1:0-11172 GCA_900067695.1 Picea abies | reverse complement strand
CGACTTCAAGTCACCTGTCTCATCCGATTATATATTCTTTGACTGCCTTGATATGATCTAGTAGGTCAATTATCCCATTTTATCCCAACATAATCATAAACCCATTCATATTTTAAGTTACCAAGCATCTTTGGTTTGCAACCCCAAAGAGTTTCTTGCAGTGATAACAAATTGGCGTTGTTGACGGGGAGAGAATATTGAAGCTCATCTTTCTTGGGAGGCGACATAGATCCAACTTTGATGATAGACAAAGCCTTGACATTATTTTGGTTGTAATTATCTATCTGGTGACTCCATGAAGGACAAATTCAGTGGTGACTCCATTTCTCTAAAATCTGTTGGCGACTCCACTGGTATGACATGAATAATATCTTTCCTACAAGGTATGAATTCTGTGATTTTTCAAGTATTTCTGGTTACCCTCATCTAGTACCTAATAGAGATGAATGGGAACGTAGTATTCCTAGATTTCGTGGAGAGAAGTGGGAAGTGCCAGCTGAACATTTGTTGGATTTCCATGACTTTATTGACCGTCTTGAAATTGTACACGAGGATGTTCAAATTAAGCTTTTCAAATTTTCATTAGAAGGGATTGCTCTTGACTGGTGTCGGTCTCTTCCAAGTGCAAATGTCAGCTCTTCGGCTGATTTTCATGCTTCCTTCCATGTGTTTTGTAAAAACCATTTTCTAGATGACCTTCTCTATCCTCAATGCTGTCATGAGTTTTATTTATTGAATAAAGATCCAAATACTCATGATGATTTTGCTGTAGCAGAAGATATCTCTCACCATGATCAAGAGATGGGTGGTCTTCATGATGATGGCCATAGTATAGATGCTTTAAACAGTAAACCAAATGCATCCACTATCTTAGATTGTTATGCAGATCAAATTGTTCTCTTTGAAAACTTTAAAGATGATAAGCAGATTGATAGATCAGAAATTGAAAGTTTTGGATCTATAGCAAAGGTTGAGATGCTACATGCAACATTGAGATCAATAAAGGCAACTCTCAGCTTCCGGATTTACAAACCAAGGGAAGTTTTCCCAACCATGAGGAACAAGATTTTTAGAAAACATCTAATCTCCAAGAAGGACAGCCAGAGGATTATATTTCTCCTTATGTACTTTACATGTCAACGTCAAATAAAAAAGATGAATATGATGAGGTAAAAGGTGATATTTTTTCAAATCTATTTCAAGATCCTGTTGTTGATGGATCTATGCAAGAATCTTCATCTCTATCATTAGAAATTGTTCTTGATGTTCCCATATTTGATAAATACAGTGATGAGGAAGAAGACCTTAAGTCTTGTGAAGGATTGTTCACTAATAAAATTTCATTTAGTCCTATGTTTCAACAAAGAGATGATCAGAGATGTATGCATGTTGTGGTTAATAATAGCTATCAAGATCAGATTGCCTCCTTTAAAAAATCAAAAAATGATGAGCAGATTTTTATATCAGCATATGACAGTTTTGAATCTACAACAGATCCTAAGGCTATCTCTCAGTTTCAAGATCTGCAGCGACTGGAAGTTTGTAGCAGATATAAAGAAGAAGGTGAGGAACTGAATAGTCCAGATCAGCAGTCTATCATATATGTTTCTTCAACATATCTCGAACAACCTGCATTCAACAATGAGATTAGTAAAAGAATTTTTCAACATCTTTTCAATTTACAGTTGGATCAACAGTCCAAAGACATCTTGCTTTGTGAATTTGATGACCCTTTTGTTGAATATTTGGAGTCTATGAGAAGAATAGATGTTAAAAATTTTCTGTCAGAAGAAGATTGTCTTTATCATTTGTTCAAACCTCTTTTCTGCATGATATCTCTTCCATTATTCTTTAGGTCAAGATCAAGGATTTTAATAGTAAATCATTTTATGATATGGATGCATTGGAAATTCGATCTTACTTGATAAATTTGCCTCTACTGGTTAGTGTAGGAGTAGGCAAAGGAATAAGCTCCCCATACGAGCAATGAGATCTTTTTCAATTCTTGATTTCATGAATAAGTAGGAGGTTGCATGCAAGTTACAGGTTTGTAGAGGAATAGTTGCAAAGGTCATATGACTCCATGCCCAATGTCAAAGGCAACCAGATGACTCCATGCCCAATGCCAAAGGTAGCCAGATAACTCCATGCCCAATGTCAAAGGTGGCTAGATGACAACATGCCCAATGGTAAAGGCGAATGAAACCACTAGGTTCTTGGAAACCTCATAGGGAGGTCTCCATCCCAGTTGGAGCCAGATGTCAACGCTCAAAATGTACTGGTAAATTTTGCCATTTTCTTCCAATTTAGGCTAGATTTTCCATTGTTTACTAGTGTCATGATCTCCAACTGTTTCTAGACATTTTTGAGAATTTCCCATTGATTACTTTTGCCCAAAGAATCCTATGACTCTTCCCTCTAATATGGATTCCCAAATCCCTGTTGTTAGAGCCTAAAACCCTAGTTTATTGCCTCTTAGATTTGAAAATAAAAAATATATATTGTTATTTTAACCAAACTATGGTGTGTGCTTTAAGTGTCCTAAATTTATTGCATAGAACAAAGTCTAGGGTTGAGGCCACCACATTGAAATCCTATCGCATCAAACCACAAGCCAAGCCAAGTGCAACACCGATCCTTTTCCCATACGACTCATTGATTTTATAGTTAATGGATTGGCGTATGTAACACTGGAAACACCTAAACTCCCGAGGAATGTGGGATACATTCCCTGCATTGTTTTTTAAAATATTTACAGGCTTCCAGATGCCGAGATTAAAATGGTTTGCACAGGTGCTCTAAAAAGAAGCTCAGCCCGGTGTTCAGTTTGCAAATGTAAAGGTGTCAAATTGTAAAGTCTAAGGTGCCAATGTCGATGCCTATCATTACACATGCCAAGTGCCCGAGATTACAGAGAGCAACTAATAAGAAAAGGAGATCACACATCAGTATCTGAACAAATCTTGCATGTCCGGGTTGTTTTCAAACTGCAAAATTATAGCCATGCGCTCAGCCAAGTCAAACAACACATCAAAGCCACAAGTAAATTCTCAGTTTGTTTTGTATGCCAAATCACCAGATCTAGACATAAGTCAATACACAAATCCCAATGCAATTTCCAAGCCCGACACCACTCATTCCATCAATTGATAGGTGCCCAAAAATTTGCAGATGGCGTTTTGAAAGCCAATTGCTGGTAGATTTAAAGATATATCATGCTACACGATTTTACAGGTGTCTTGTGATTGATAATAGTTCTTTTTTGGGGAAGGCCACAAACAACAACCACAAATAGGTGAAGAGGGGCGTTATTCAATAAACAAATTTCTCTGATCATCATTAAAATGGTGTTTGCAATAGGTGTGGTATTTGCATGGAAGTGAGGCATTACAACAAGGTTTCAATTGAACATGCAGATGCTTATGTTCTAGGTTTAAGGGAGGTGTTCCAAATAAATGATAAAGGTTGGGGCGTGTAGTCTTGGGATCCAATTCCCGCATGTAGATTTTTTTATGAATATAGTGGTTTGGGTAGGGGAACTTAGTTGTGATGTTGAGGAAATAACATACTTTGAATTAAATGTTTGTGATATCCCACCTATCTACTCAGGAGGAGCACGGTATGAATTTATCTATTCTAGAAGGATTAACAATCTTGCTTCATGTTTTTATACATTAATATCTCTTTTAGAGAGTTGTAGTCCCTCAACAGATATATCAAATGAGTCCTGCATAAAGATGGTTTCCTTATTCGATAATGAAGAGTTAGGGTCATATTAAGCCTAAGGAGCAGGGACACCCATGATGAAAAGGATTACAAAATATCTGACTCATAGATTTCCAAAGGAAGAAAGGCATCATGATCAAACATTATGCAACAATCACTATAACATCCTTTCTTTTTAAAAGAAGTTGCAAATATGGATCATCTTTCAACTTGGGACTTTGTTGTGAGGAATGACATAAGTTATGGCTCTCCAATTGGTCCTATATTGGCATCAGGTGTTGGTATTCGCACTCTAGATTGTGATATTCCCCAAATTTCTATGCACAATGTGCACTAGCATTTTAAGGCATTCTGTCAAACTTTTCCTGTTGTAGATGTGTGCTCCATGTTAGAACAATTCAAATGCATCTACGCTCCTGTATTCTGATCACAGAAGCAACTCATGTGATGGGGAACATTTATCATGGCTCCATAAGAAGAAAACCCAAAAATTTCATTTATACATAATAACACAATTGTTGTTTGCAATAAGATTGTGGCTTCTTATCCTTTTGAGGAAGCTCTTGGGGATGGTAAGAGATATGTTTGAGTAAGAAGATGCATGTAAAGGAACATTGAGTTTTTGGTAAAACAACAGTATCGAATATGAAGGGTTTCTTTTTGGCCAAAGACAGAACTTTCACCAGCGCAGAAGGAAGAATTATAACCAGTTAGTTGATGAAAAGCAGAGCTTTCACCAGCTAACTAGCAAGTCTTAAGGCGAAATAGCTAGTGAAACCTAAGACTGGCCAGAAAAGGTGTATTTTTTCCTATATCAAAGTTTTCCTCAACCAAATCTCTTGAAGGTGCTTTCCAAAGATACATATTGAATTATAGTGTCAAATCTAAGATCCACTTTTGATGCAAAGGAGTTAGAGGAGGATTTCAAGTTGATTTGACACTTATTTTGGGGGCAATAGATCAGGGTTTTTTCTAAATTTGCCAAATTCAAATTTATCTTCATCAAAGGATATCAAACAGCCTTGGAAGGATTATCTACACTGCACAGAGATTCTACATCATGAAATGTGGAATTGACCTCATTTTGAGAATCATTCCTTATCTTTTGTAAATCAGTTTTGACTTTCTATCTTTAGCTTATCCGATCCATTCTTTTAGGATCTGAAAACTGTATTGTAGAACTATAAAGCTCAAGACATAAGAGAAACTAGAGGGGGGTTCAGTCATAGGATTGAGTTTCGAATGTTGGATACAATACTATGTTGCATTTGTAATAGACTGTCATAGATATGTAATTCAGATCACAGTCTTCTTTCTCTATGAATATCAGATTGTCACTTCTTATTCCTTCTATGCTTTAATTCAAGTTATCTTAATTGCAATATGACCTTCATCTTGTTAATCAGTTCATAGCTTGATTTAACGATAATCTTCACTTTGTATCAAGTTTGTCTTAGTTGCCAATGACTGTCATCTCATTGGTCAACTCCTAAGCTTGATTTAATAGTGATACCCGCACTATCTTATCCGACCCATCACATGTGTGATCTGGTTAGTATGTATAGTATTCTTCATCCACTGTTATGCTATTCATCTAATCATTGATTCTTGAAAGCACTATCTCATCCGATTATATATTCTTTGACTGTCTTGATATGATCTAGTAGGTCAGTTGTCCCATTTTATCCCAACATAATCATAAACCCGTTCATATTTTAAGTTACCAAGCATCTTTGGTTTGCAACACCAAAGAGTTTCTAGGAGTGATAACACATTCCTGGTCAAGATATTAGGTTTGGGGTCAGGTATTTGCCTTTTGGGAGTATTTTTTTTCATAGTTTGGATCGTGGTGAAACCGTCTTTCTGTAAGTTTTCACTGGCTTTGGAAGCTTTCTTATTGAGTGGGCAGTCCCAGAACAGGTGGCCATGTTCATGGCATTTTCTGCACCTGAAAGGGATGTGCTCGTAGTTGATGGTTTGTGACCAGTCTTCATCCTGATACTCCAGTGTTACTGCCCCTGGTAAAGAGTTAGCTATGTTCATGTAAACACATATTCGGGCATATGAGGTGTATTTCCCCTACCTTGTGGCTTCTGAGGCTTTGACATATTGGCCGATTGTGTTGCCTATTCCCATGAGAATCTCCTCCAACTAGAACTCCTGCGGAAGGGAATAGAGGTGGATATAGACAGGTGCCATTGTGAAGTCCTCCTTGTCCGGGTTGAAGTGCTCTGTCCAGAATCTTAGGAATAGCCCTGCCGAGTTGTAGAAATATGGGTTGTTCTCAAAGATGTGATCTTTGTCTTTTGGGTTATATAATATGATTGTGAATAAGCCTTTGGAGCTGAGCTAAACTTCATAGTCACCCTTAGGGTTCCACCAGTGTTTGATCCATTTGTTCAAATCCCTTTCGGATGGCCAGAGTCCTAGAAATTTTCCAATGAGGGCATGTTCTTGCATAAAATGGGTGTGTTCCCCCACCCTTGTTGACCTTATAATGTATCTTGGGGATTTTTCCATTTGCGGGATGCATTTGTCGGGCTCCCATCCTCGAGGTGATTTTGGATGGGATGTGCTAGCCTTCGTCTCCATTTCCTTGTTGAATCCCCGTTCTCTGGCGAGGAGTTGTTCATGGATCTGTTGTGGCGGCTCAAACAACGGTCATTTTTCCCTTGTTCCTGATCTATCATTTGCTGTAATGTTGATATACAAGGGGGGTTTCCCCCCCTCCTTGGCATTCATATTGACGGGTCAAAGCTAGTGTCTTCCTGCACTGGATCTATGCTGGTGTGTTGCTATGGTGGATCATGATTCAGTCATGCAGTAGCTCGCATAGGCGTAGAGCTAGGGTTTCTCCCAGGGTTCCCATTTGCAAGTAAATATTACTAATTGTCATATTATACATTTGATTTTAAATACACACGTGTCATGATGAGTTTGCACACCACTAGAATAATGGGGTTGTTTTCCACCATCGACGAATGAACTAGCATTGTTTGGCTACTTAAAATAAATCGTCAATATATTTGATAAGTAATCAACAACTACAATCTTGTCATTTAATTTACCATCTCATTCGAAGGGTAATATTTTTTCTACCCAATCTTTTGTCGATGTTTCACCACTTCTTTAAAGATAGACTTGAAGCCAAGCCTCAAGTCATCTTTGGTGGTAGTAGTTTTGAATGTATTCCCCTACATTGCATATCATTTTTTTTTTCTTATTGGCTACAATTATGTAAAATTTGCATGATGATATGAATAATATGGTTAAATTATCTGGTACTTACAATTTTGTATTTTAATCTCAAGTAACCACCTTGGCCAAGTTTTTTATGCCTGTTTTTTTCTAGTCTTTGCTTGGTTTCTTTTCATGTGTCTGGGAGCCTACGAAAAGTTTCAAGTATGTTAGATATCACAATATTTTTTCTAGAACTAAAGAAAATTTAACATATTCAATTCAAAATATCATATATTACATTGCAAGGCCAGGTGGTGTCTTTTGTTCGTGTCTCAATGCACTCTCCTTTATTTTGTCTTGTATATTCTTCCATTCCCTCTCAGGAATGGCTAGAGGATGATCATATTTAGGTTTATTTTTCAATTGAACCCTATATTGATCTATGACATATTTCTAATATGCACTGGCCCTCGAAGTGATTTCAGACTTGTTGAATGTATCACCAAACATGATGACCATATGTTTCATATTATTGTTTTTTGAATCTTTATTCTGGGCGTTCCACCGTGTGCGAATGGTAGACCCAAAAATATCTAAAGTCTTGTTATGTAATGTCTTGTAAAAAACATTGTTTCCTACAAAACAATATTGATAATTAGATTAAAATAATATGAAAGATGTAGGTTTCAATTAATATGTAGGAATTAATCAAGATATTCATAAATACTTGCAATTTGTTGTATTTTCAAGGGAACCAAGTTATTATCCACCAAAAATTTGATGGAGATTGTTCCTAAGATTTGAGCACGTGATGCTCCACGATAAAAATGTTGTGTGGAATCAATATCCTCATGAGATTATCCATGTAGATCATCAAATGAATTGTCTAGCATGTGTGGTGGTGGTGTCTCATGGGCCCTAGGAGTTTTAGTTCTCAGAGCCATAAACAGAGAGGAAAATCACCTCACGTGCATGTGGCTCATGTTAGGATGTTGTGGGGTTGGTGCATCATAGCTACCAAGAATGTCCCCATGACCAGTTTGTCCCATCAAATCCAAAAATTCCTATAGAAATAAAATGTTTGAGTATTGGTCATATAAAGGTATTAAACAAAATTTCATAAATTAATATATGTTAGAAATAATATTTTTTTTAAATCGTACTTACCCATATTGTTCTATATCTCGCATTAAAATGTCCATCCTTTCTTTTGTATCCTCTATAGTTGGCTTCCACCTAGCGAATTCAATGAGTTCCCTATTTTCCTTTCTCAAGGAATTTTGAATTGTTTCCATTGGGTTGATGGAATCAAATATTTCATCACCCACATCATCCTGCTCTAGCGGTGTGCTCGTCTACATAAAAAAATAAACATGTTAATTTGACATGCTTTACTGTGTTATCTCAAGTTCCTTGTACCCTCGACATGCATTATGAGGAAAAAATCTACATAAAATTTTGTGTGTTTCTGCCTTGGGGTTCGCACCATTAAATAGGGCGCCCCTTCTAAGCAAATCCTAAATCTGTTGGTAGGTATTAAATAAATTTTTTTTGGTTTTTTTAACCAAATCTAAATTATAGGCAGATTGGTTAAGACATTGGTGTTATTAATAGTAGGTCGGGGGTTCAAGTCCCATCAACCATACTATATATATTATTGTTACAATCCATCCCATTTGTTATAAGCTCTGTGCAAATGTTGGAACAAATATATTTTGTTTAAACAATATAATATATGGTTAAAGCAACTCCCGTGCAAAGTATCTAGTGATCCCCCTCCGCATTGTATGGTGGTTACATGGTATAGTTAAAGAACAAGGGCCATGGGTTGATGCCTTAGGCCCTAGACCCTTTAGCCACCCAAATGAACCTTTATACAACTTTATATATATTTCTTGCCATATAGTTATCAAGTGTCATGTGGTGTGAATTGGTGTGGAGAGTTATGTGAAGAGTTTTGTGGCTATGGAAGTCATGGGGTCAAACCCTGTTGTGTCCATAACTATTGATATTCACTAGCCAATATTTTCCAATGAGGGGTTTCCACATGGCAACCTCTCATTGGCTCTTCCAATGCCACATGTCAAATTAGGATTGAACCAATTATCTACCACTTGTCAACCAATGATTGATCCAGATATATTTTTCCTAGTTAGTTTCCAACTCATTATACAATCATTCCACATGGAACCTTGGGGTGTGGCCATGCCACTTGTACAGTCATGCCATGTGTCACCCTTTTACCCCTTTGATTTTGACTTTGCCTATTTGACTGGAACTTTGGTCGCTTATAAATTTTTCATATGAACTCTATTTGAGGCATGATTTGTGTCGTTGAAAAGATGACAATGAGCTCTATGCAATAATGACCCTTTCATGAAATTTTGATATGGATAAATTTTGAGCTTTTATGGATCCCCTGGAACCTCTATGAGCATTCTGAATCCTCCTGGACTTCTGTGAGAGTTCCTTAGATCCACTTAGATCAACAATACACATCATGAGGTGCGAGGGATATTGATTTAGGATATCAAGGCTTGGTCAATTAGATTTACTACTTAGTTTATGGATTGTAAGATCATATCCACTTGTATAAAGGAGAAGTGTCTATTCGGGGTAGCCATTGCAGTTGAGTGGTGTGTAGAAGACATTCAGACAACCTGGGCCCAATATCACTTAATTAGTCGATTCACTGGGTCATTTTTGTGTCTATTGTTGAAGAGCTTGCTATGAGCCTCTATAGCATGGTAATATTGCAAAGCGTTTGATTGTAAGTATGAGCCTATGACATGGGAAATGTCTAAAAGGATGTGCATGTCATAATGTATTGTAATTATGGAAATTATTTTAGGGAATATGAGACTTTGTTGTTGTGAATGTAGGGATTTCTTAATGTATGCATGTGTTTGATGGAATGAGGAAGATAATAAAGTTGCGATAATTTTGATCTATCATGTGTTATTTATGTGGCATTTGAATACGTGTGTGTATTATTTTTTCATATTGATAATAAGAAGTTTTCAATTATGGAATGTATAAATGTCAACCCAAATGGATATTTGAATTTTTATTCTTTTATCCTAGACACAAAACCAAATGGTCTATGTGATCCTGAAAGTGTCTTGGGTGATACCTTCTTCAACCTTGTTTGAAGATTGATATGTCGATGTTTGGGTTTTTTGTTTGTCAACATTGGATGAAACCTGGGTCTTAACCCCCCAACATTAATAAGTATGAAAGAAAGAATGAAATGGCCCAACATCACCCCTGAGATGGGCTAGGAATATGGAAAATAAGGGTGCCTCCCACAATCCACTCACAACTCAATATCCCACAACCCATTGGAATTCTCCTACAATTATCTTGGATTTCCTCCAACTCTCTTCCTATTGACATACTCAACCCAAGAAATGTATGTCCCTTCATTTCTCTCAGTCCATCGAGCATCACATTCATTTATCAGGGTATCTTTGGCATAGGTAACCAAGAATCTCTCTATTGGGAACTCAAGGGAACTCACTGCTATGATAAATACCAGCAAACAACAACAAACACTTGTTGTTATAGTGAAACTCCCATAGGAGTTCATTCTTTAGGTTTGACAACTTGGCTCTTTAGTCTTCAACTCCAAATTCTCCAAGAACGTCCAACATGCTTCAAAATTCTCCCATCCCTCTTTCTCTAGCTCAATTTCACTTCTTTTCCTCTCTCTTCTTTTCTCCAAAAACATGAATTTGAAAAACTACATGTTCTCCCCATATGAATTTGCTCTATTTTCCTAAGATATTTGACTACACACTCTGTCTAATGTTTATTGTACTTCATCCTCATGCTCCCTAATAACTATGGCATGTGACTCTCACACCCACCCTTTTACATGAGTTTATTGATTGGGCTCTCATACACTCATCATAAAAAATAAGTTATCCACAATGATAATAAAATTTAGAAGAATAGGTTGAATTAATAAACATAAATCATTTCTCCCTTGGACCCCTCTTAGACACTCTCTTCTCTTATGGAAAACTCAACCCCCCATCTCTATCCATATTCCACAACAACTGACATCACATTTTATTTATTAAAATTCAGAAAATATATTTCGCATATGATATTGCTTGCCCATAACCACATTCATATATATATTATGCATTAATTAAATTGGGGATTATATTGTGGATATTACAACACACATCATATAATTAGATATAGAAACAAATCTCTCTCTCTCTCTCTCTCTCTCTCTCTCTCTCTCTCTCTCTCTCT
>CBVK0101625728.1:0-11241 GCA_900067695.1 Picea abies | reverse complement strand
TATATATATATCCTTTCAACACAAAAAATTGCAGTATCGTCATGTCTGTCTGAGGACTGTAGTTATTGAATTTCCCCTGGGGGAAACCAATTCAGCGAGCCTCCCAAATCAAAACCCATCGGTTCAGATAACACAATTGACTAGCTGGAGCAGAATCGACCCGTGGGGAAACCGATTTGCCTAGGCTTCTAGACCCTCTAGGACCGACAAAAGAAAAGTGGAAAAATATAAACATAATGTACAACAAGCCATGCAGTCTTACACCTGTGCAACAATCACAACTCATGCAGTGGACATGTTTCATGACACAATATCCAAGGTGGGTGCTTGGAGAGATGAAGCCGAGCCTGGTGCCACGTCGTCCACTGGAGATAGTTGCAGAGATGGAACCAATATCGCCTTTGAGTCTGCTGGTGCATTTGGTGCTTGTTCTATGGGGTTTTGAGAGCCATGCATAGAAGAAACTAGCTGCAAAACTTGTGAACCCTTCTTGTCTAGGACTTCTAGGCGAAAATGCAGGTCATCCACGTCCTTGTGAACTTCGAACACTAGGTCTTGCAGAATTGCAAGCCCGTCTTGGAATTTTGCACAAGTAGTGAAGTCTAAGCAAGAGTGGGGATGTTCCAGAGGATTCTCCCGGTGGATGGAGGTATCCTCGCGTGGAAACTGGACTGGTGGTGAGTGCACTAGTAGTGGCACAAGAGATGAGTTTTTGGGTGAATTAAGAGGGACAACCAAGGATGGTTACAAGGAGGAGGCCAAGTCCGGTAATGGCCTTGGGGAGAATTCTAGTGAATTCCCCAGGAGGTCAAACCACTCAACTCGGTAAGCCCATCGAGAGGAAAGAGGCTGGAGGCCACTGTGTCTCTGAGCAGAATGACCAAAAGAGGAGGGCGAGGAGGGCGACGAAATATGCAAGGGTGCGGGAGAAGGCTGAGGTTGGATTCCCATGCGCGACCGGTTTTGGTACCAGGTTGAGCCGCACTTGGATTTTCCTCGCAGTCTAGGCATGGCCGGAGCAAGGCGAAGCTGAGCAGGCACAAGGAAATGGAAAATGTAGTAGGTGAGCACCAGAGGAGGGTGCAGACTGTGGGATGGATTTGGTGGGAAGAGATAAGTATGAATAAATCGTCAATGAACTCTATGGTATGAATACCATTGGAGAGGGAGGACGTACATGCACAGAGGTGACCAGAGTAATGGTGATTCCATTGATCGGACGATAGGGAAGAGCAGAGCGCACTTGGAGTGTTAATGGTGCTCTTGTATGAGTGAAGTTGTTTTAAGTTCATGGTGTGGGAAGAGGGGAGGAGCATGTGCCAATCACGTGGCTGGTACTGCACTGGAAGGCATCGTCCCCTCTCTCATGACACATATTCCTCACTAACAACCCATCCACGGGGATGTCTATAACAAGAGCCCTATCCATGAATCTCCGGAGGGTTGGATGCACCTGGTGGGTGGAGGCCATGCAAAGAAGGTTAGATCCTTGCAAGAAAACTCCAATTTTGACTAAATCGTCTGCAATATGATTGGATTTATGTCTCACATGTGAAGGGATGAGAGCTTGGTGAGGCCAAATGAGAGTCACAATGGTTGTGAGCCCGTAGGAGAGACGCCAATAGCTAACAACCCATCCGCGCGGATGTCGATAACAAGAGCCCTATCCATGCATCTCCGGAGGGTTGGATGCACCTGGTGGGTGGAGGCCATGCAAAGAAGGTTAGATCCTTCCAAGAAAACTCCAATTTTGACTATATCATCTGCAATATGATTGGATTTATGTCTCACATGTGAAGGGATGAGAGCTTGGTGAGGCCAAATGAGAGTCACAATGGTTGTGAGCCCATAGGAGAGACGCCAATAGGGAGAGATTTTGTCTGGGTCCGCTCCATTTAGAATTTTCCCAAAGAGGGTGAGAATAACTTGGGAATCCACTTCCACAATCAATTTATGGTATCTCTGAGCTAGAGTGATTTGAAAACCTTTTGTAAGACCCCATATCTCTACCGGGTTGTTTGTGGTATGATGCATGATGCCTACTGAGATGAGCAAAATCCACTTCCACAATCAATTTATGGTATCTCTGAGCTAGAGTGATTTGAAAACCTTTTGTAAGACCCCATATCTCTACCGGGTTGTTTGTGGTATGATGCATGATGCCTACTGAGATGAGCAAAATGTTCCCCCGTCTGTTGCGGAAGACCACACCGAAGCCTATTGCCCCTGGATATCTTTTTGATGCACCATCAAAATTCATCTTGATAAAACCTTTAGGTGGAGGGGAGAAAAGAGAGGGGCTGCCCTTGAGTTTGGATCGCTGGGGTGAAATGGAGGAAGATGGATTTAAAGCAACATTACTGCGGTCTAGGATGCCCTATTCTTGTGTTGGACAAATCAAATCTGCTTCTTTCCACTGTTGCAGACTGATGGTTTCTCTGGACAAATCAAATCTGCTTCTTTCCACTGTTGCAGACTGATGGTTTCTCTGATGTTGTTATAGATTTGGGTCTAGATAAGTTGACAATCCCTCTAAGTAGTTAAGAAGATTCTTCTATTTCTCTATTTCCATAGTTTCCATAGGATGAACCCAGAGAGTAGTTGTTAGATGCAGTTCAGAATGGGAGATTGGAAAGCTACATCCTGTCATTCTTCAATGATTGTCCCGAGGCCCTCTCACTTGCGATATGACATGCGCATGATTGTAGTGCATTGATCCCATATTTGGTAGCTGTAGGAGCATAGATTGAGCAGGTGATTTTCTATTTCCACTTCCTTCAAGTAGAGAATACATATGGAAGGCCCCATGAATCCTCGCTGCATGAGATTGTCCCAAGTGAGAAAGTTGCCATGAGCCTCCAACCAAAGGAAGGTATTGACTTTGGACCAATGCTTGTTTCACCAAATTTTTGTCCAAACCTTCTCATGGGGATTGTGATTATGATCTGCCTTGATGGCATAAAATTCTTGGATGTCGAAAATGCCCCATGAAGAATGTCCCCATTGTAATATGTCCTCTCCCTGTAAGATTTGAATTTTCCTGGGACTAGTCAGATTGTACCAGGGTTGTAGATCCATGTGCTCTGCAATATCGAGGTCCCCTCTAGTGGATTTCCAGCTTCGCCAAGTATCGCTAAGGGTATGCTCTTTCCAATAGTCTGTTATTGTTTTTAGTCCCGCTTGGGTAGCCAGGACTAGGAAGGCATCAACTAGGGAAGCTTGCACCAGAGCAGGCAGCTGTTGCCATAAGTCATTCTAGAAGGAAGTTGTTCTTCCGTTTCAGATTTCCCAGAAGGTGTGATTGACCACTAAAAGTCGATTCTGCTTGGTTGTCGTGCATATCAAGGATCCTGGAATATCCTCATTCCATATGATTAGGTTTTTTTCAACGATGATGGGCGTATACTTTCTTCTTTCCAATAGTTTGTTATTGTTTTTAGTCCCGCTTGGGTAGCCAAGACTAGGAAGGCGTCAACTAGGGAAGCTTGCGCCAGAGAAGGCAGCTGTTGCCATAAGTCATTCTAGAAGGAAGTTGTTCTTTCGTTTCAGATTTCCCAGAAGGCGTGATTGACCACTAAAAGTTGATTCTGCTTGGTTGTCGTGCATATCAAGGATCCTGGAATATCCTCATTCCATATGATTAGGTTTTTTTCAACGATGATGGGCGTATACTTTCTTCTCCGCAACTTAGCCCAAAGATCTTAAGGTCTCTTGAGCCATCTCCACCAAATTTTGGCACTCAATAATTTATTTATAGTTGTCGGATCTCTTAGCCCTAAGCTGCCTTGAGATTTGGGTTTGCAGATATTTTCCCAACTGATCAGCGCCATTTTTTTTCTAATCTTTGCCCCCTCCCAAAGAAAATTTATTTGCAGGGTTCTGGTAGCATTGAGAGCAAAGCTTGGAGCAACCAAGGCCAAGAAGGCGTAGATAGGCAGGGTTTACAGGACAAACTTGAGGAGGATAAAGTGAATGGGGAGGTTGAGTGCATGAAAGGTCCAAGAGGCTATCCTTTTCGTGAAATAGGTGAGAAGACCTTCCCAAGAGTTGTTTCTCTACGCCTTATCGAGGAGGGGAATACACATATATTTGGACGGAAGGGAGCTTCACGTGAAACCCAATATCATTGTAATCTGAAGTTGGACTAGGATCGAGGTGTAAAAGAAGAAGATTTGGGATTTGTCCTTGTTAAATGGGGAGGTTGAGTGCATGAAAGGTCCAAGAGGCTAACCTTTTCGTGAAATAGGTGAGAAGACCTTCCCAGGAGTTGTTTCTCAGGGCCTTATCGAGGAGGGGAATACACATATATTTGGACGGAAGGGAGCTTCACGTGAAACCCAATATCATTGTAATCTGAAGTTGGACTGGGATCGAGGTGTTAAATAAGAAGATCTGGGATTTGTCCTTGTTAATATCCATTCGTGAGGTGTCGCGGAAGGTTTGAAGTATAGAGAGGATTTTTTGGGCCTCTTGGACCGTGGGGGATCCCATCATTAAGATATCATGAACAAATTGACTGTGAGAGATCAGAGGATCGATGCCATGGCAGGGTAACCTGACCAAGGTATGGTCTACAATTAAAGCTTGAATAGAATGGCTTAGGCCTTCCACCATGATTATGAAGAGGAAAGGTGACAGGGGATCCCCTTGTCGTATCCCTCGGGTGGGTGAAAAGGGATGGGAGCGAACTCCATTGATGAGGATAGAAAAGAAGGCATAGGAGGTGAGATTTAAAATCCAGTCAACCCAGGAGGAGGAAAAACCAAAGGCCAAGAGGACGGACTTCATGTAATCCCAACTTAGCTTGTCAAAATATTTGGAAAGATATAATTTTAACAACATACCTCGAGTTTGGGTCTTCTGAAGAGAATGGATGACTTTGTGTGCTAGAATAACACTGCCCAATATTTGCGTTCCTTCCATGTATCCTGACTGCTCGTGTGAAATAATGAAGGCAAGGAGATCTTTGAGGCGCTGAGAAATCACCTTTGTTAGCAACTTGTAGATTGCATTGCAAAGAGTTATTGACCTGAACTATTTTGGGTGATTGATTTTCTCTTCTTTGGGAATGAGGTTGTTGAACGTGGCATTGAGAGACAGAAGGAACCGACCTAAAGCCCTAGAGTCCTCAATAATCTCCCACACTTCCTCCCTTATCATTGGCCAATAGTGGTGGAAAAATTCTGAAGTGAAGCTTTCCAATCGAGGAGATTTTCCTTTTGGAGTTTCATGAAGTGTCAGATCCACTTCCTCAATTATTACAGGCCTCATCAGTGTTTCATTCGGTTCCTCTGTGATTGTGGAAAGTATGTGCTGAATGATTTGAGCTATGGCTTGAGATCTATCTCCTCGAGGCTTGGACAAGGGATCTTGGTAGTAGGAGACCAACTCGAATTCCAGGTCCTTGTGGGAGTGGAGACTGTTCCCTTCTTCTGTGACCATATGCGACATGTGGTTGACATGTCTTTGTTGAATGGTAGGCTTGTGGAAGAACTCAGTATTTCTATCACCCTCCTTTAGCCATTAGACTCTGGATTTTTGTCTCCATAGGATCTCCTCTTGGGCTCTCCTTTCCTCCAACTTTTGACTTATCATTGCTTCCTAAGCTCCTTAATGATTCCCTAATCTCTGATTTGGATTTGTAAGATCGTCATTTGTTCATTCAGATGTTTTTGGGCCTCAAAGATATTTTTGAAGGTTTGTTTGTTCCATATCTTGAGGCACTACTTGAAGTTTTTGATTTTTTGATGGAATCTGTACATATTGGAGCCATGCTAAATGGATGAATCCCTCCACCATGTGTGGGCCCTTCTTTGTAAATCTAGGTGGTTGAGACAAAACCACTCAAATCTGAAGGGCTTGCATCTTGGAGAGGTTGGAATGTCTAGCCACAGTTGGATGGGCCAGTGATCCGATCCCGGGGCATCGAGGATTCGAGCTTCCATAGTTGTGCCATACATTAAGAGGGAGTCTGAGATGAGGAAGAGATACATGAGGAAAGATTCCTATTGGGATCCTAATCTTCATTTTGTCCAGGTATAGAGTCCATTTAGTGTTTCCAGATTGATGAGGCCTAACATTTTGATTAGCGCTTGAAAGTTCACGGACTCCACCTCAAGTTTGCGTGCTCCTCCTCTTTTCTCATCTAGATTGTAGATCATATTGAAATCGCCTCCAAGAACCCATCGACTTCCTAAAGTAAGGGTGGCAAATCCTTCCAGGTTTCTAATGATGGAAGTTTTGTCTCGTGGTGTGGTCGGTCCATAAACATTTGTGAGGTATCTAGGCTTATTAGATCCAATTAGCTGATAAGTTGTTGAGATTGACCACGTGGTCATGAAGAAGTTTTCCAGGATCACTGAACTTCAGTTCTAGAGAATTTCCATACCTCCGACCGAGCCCATTACATCAGTGTAGATTCCTTTCCCTTGCTTCCAGTAGCAAGAGAGAACTCAATCCATTTCCTTCATTGTACATTTTGTTTCTTGTATCAACATGATGTCTGGTTGTTCCACTATAATACACTCTTGTAGTATCCTTTGCTTACTACGACCATTGAGTCCCCTGATATTCCAAGGGAAGAGCTTCATGATGAGGATGGGGAGGGAAGAGGGGGAAAGCTGTTAGAAATGAGATGTATCTGACCTAAGTTAACAATAAAGTGTCCAATCTCCTATATGAGCTTCTGAGTGGATTTCCTTGATTGTAGATCATATTGAAATCGCCTCCAAGAACCCATCGACTTCCTAAAGTAAGGGTGGAAAATCCTTCCAGGTTTCTAATGATGGAAGTTTTGTCTCGTGGTGTGGTCGGTCCATAAACATTTGTGAGGTATCTAGGCTTATTAGATCCAATTAGCTGATAAGTTGTTGAGATTGACCATGTGGTCATGAAGAAGTTTTCCAGGATCACTGAACTTCAGTTCCAGAGAATTTCCATACCTCCGACCGAGCCCATTACATCAGTGTAGATTCCTTTCCCTTGCTTCCAGTAGCAAGAGAGAACTCAATCCATTTCCTTCATTGTACATTTTGTTTCTTGTATCAACATGATGTCTGGTTGTTCCACTTAATACACTCTTGTAGTATCCTTTGCTTACTACGACCATTGAGTCCCCTAATATTCCAAGGGAAGAGCTTCATGATGAGGATGGGGAGGGAAGAGGGGGAAAGCTGTCAGAAATGAGATGTATCTGACCTAATTTAACCATAAAGTGTCCAATCTCCTATATGAGCTTCTGAGTGGATTTCCTTCCCCTTTTATTTTTTATTTTCTGAGTTTTGCGTTTCTCTATTAGTATATTCCATTGTATGCCTAGGCCAGAGCTGGATCTAGCGGCGAAGCTGCCAAAGAGTTGAGGAAGACTTTGTGGACTTTGCGTAACTGGTCTGTAGGGATGGTGTATAATTTCTGTTGTTGGTAAGCTTGTTCCAGATGTTCCAAGTCTACTCGAGCTAGATCCTACTCATCTATGTCCATTTTTGCATCTCCGTCTTTTGGATCTAAGGGTTCTACCTCTATAGAATTGGAGGCTAGAATGGAAGAGGTTTGCTCCATGATAGGAGCATCCATAACTTTCCCTTTTACTTGGCCTTGCTGAGCCTCCGCCGTGGGAGGGATCTATGGAGCATCCATGTTCTCTAGTAGGGCATCAAAAGGGTTGTTGGAGGGCGGTTCCCTATTATATGTAGCGACCGTTCGCGTAGCACCTTGTCTGCGTCTGCATGCTACTGGAATGAAGTAGTCCTTTGTTTTTCTTGCTTCTAGATTTTCTTCCTTGCTTACCATGATGAGGGGGAAGTCTCTGAAGAGGTGCCCGTGTTCGTGGCATTTCCTGCAATAGAACGATATGGGCTCATAATCAATGGTTTGCGACCAATCCTCATCATGGTATTCCAAGGCAATGGATCCTGGTAGCGACTTATAGATGTTCAGGTAGATGCAAATATGCGCATATGAGGTGTACCTTCGCTGCTTTGTTTCCTATGAAGATTTGACATATACTCCAATGGAGTTTCCAAAACCCGCCAACAACTCTTCCATCCATAACTCCTGTGGAAGGAAATAAAGTCGTATCCATACTAGGGCATGCGCAAAATCCTCAGTTTCAGGCCTAAACTTCTCCGTCCAGAACTGCAAGAAGAGACAAGCTGAGTTGAAAAAATAAGGGCCTCCATCAAAGATGTGGTTCCTGTCATCTAGATTGTGAAGTATTATTGTGAAGAACCATTTGGAACCCAACTGAAGATCATAATGGCCTTTGGGCTTCCACTGTTGGCATATCCATTTTACCACCTCGAGTTCGGAGGGCCATAACTCCAAAAATTTCCCGCCCAAGGCATAATCTCACATGTATTGCTTCTGTTCTTCTATTCTGGGTGTGCTTATGATGTATTTCGGTGCTTACGAGGCCTAAGGAATACACTTTCTAGGTACCCAGGGTCACGCTTCTCTTTTATGAGTATTCCCTGAGTCAATTTCCATTTCCTTTTCTTTGAACAAGCCTTCAAAAAGAAGCTGGGAGCATAGCTCGGGTGATGGTTCAAAGGTCAACCACCTGGAACCCCCACTTGTGTTAACTTGCATCGCCGCATAACTGTAGGAGGCACCTCGTGACCCTCCCTCGCTTGGGATCATGATTTGCCCCACCAGGGGCATCCAAGTGCACCAGAGCTGAGTGAAACCCTAAACCTAACGCGCCTCACTAAGAGCTCAGTCCAATCGTATCAAAAAAAAAAAACTTTGCATCAATGCACTATCCTCTGTTATGTTAAATGTTGCTTAGTACCTATTGCAACAATTATTTACCCTGAAACGCAAGCGACGTCAAGAGGTGGTCCTCGAGTTAAGATTCGTTGTTGCCTGACCGCTACTTATCACAAATCAGTTTTGTTGCGGAGGGCAGTGGTGGTTAGAGTAACAATATCATGTGGATAGATAAAGTGAGAACGATTTACGAAACATCTAAGAATTAATGGTTTGAATTTCAATGTGATATATGACTTATGGACATAGGTTAAACGTTCTACAATATGAGGATTTATTTTAGGACATCTATTTGAAATTTGATGAAAAATTATTAGATTCTTAGATTTAAGTGATTATTTCTTTATAATCAAAGTGTCCCAGAGATTTTTCAACGTATTGTATCTATTTTTACATTTAAAAATGGATTTTGAACAATAAAAAATAATAATTCGTATAAATTTATATCACTATATTTGAACAAAATACAATAACTAAACAACACCCTGCAAAACTACATAACAATTCCCTATGTTTGAGGTGGATCCTCTCTCTAGTGCTCTCTAATAAGTGGAAAACTTAGCATTGAAAATTTTCGTCAGAAGAATATCTGTTAAGTGGAAAACTTAGCATTGAATACTTGCATCGAATTCATTTGCTAAAGAATGATTATTCAAACTGGAGGATGCCGACATGTGGGTTCATGAAGTTGTAGATGTCATGTGTTTTTTAATAATACGCTTCTCGCTATTCACGCGGAATCCACAATATGAGATGGTAGCATAAATTGCTATAATAACTTACCTATACTTGCACTCGGATGACCATCAGAATTTTTTTCTTTTCAATATGGAATCATAATTGGCGGGTGCGATAGTCAGTTGCGCTGATGTTGCAATGAAGGTTATCACAAATGTGGGAGATTGTTCATTATTTAGTCGGTTATGTAGTATTGAATGCTGCATTATGTGTATTATAAGTTTTTTTTTATTTTTTATATTTCATTGTTGAGTAGTAAATTGGATATTACTAGTTTTAAAGAAAGGTTTATTAAAACTACTTCATCATTTCATATTTTTAAAATTATTTTTTTAAATAAATTAATTAATTATATGTTAGAGAATTTATCCATATAACTTTTTCTAAAAAAACCACAACTCTCAACCACTAAAGTTAACCTACCAAACCTTTACCTAATTATAAAAGACAATAATATGTGATCTCACAACTCATGCTTGTAGAGTCAAATACATATAGCATGCCTCTCTTTTAAATGAATCACCAACAAAACCTTCAAGGTTGTTTATTATATTTTTGTGTATGTACAGCTTATCGAATTTCGAATACAATCGAAAACAGTATTTATCGAATTTCGAATACAATAAAAAACAGTATTGATAAGATTTTGATTTTTTTATTATAAATGGTTAAATATAATATTTTGTATTTATAATGAAAATAGAATGTGAGAAATATTTTAAAATAACGATGCCCAACATCAACACCGAGTAGATTCTTTCCACTGGAAAAAGATTCGATGAACCAATCTGGCTTTATTACGAAATCCCGTATTATATTCACATATTAAGAATTTTAATTATTTAATCATAACACAATTTGCTCGAAATAGTTTTAGATTCCTAGAGAAGACGGTCTTAAACTAGTGAATAATATGGATATTAAAATAAACAATGCAAATAAGATATATTAACTTTAAAAGTTAATAATGGACTATGACGATGCACCTTTAGCATAAATACTTTAATTAAATATAATCTTTTGCATCTTCTTTTAAATTCGATAATAATCATTTTAGCAAGACTTTTGTCCATTAATTAATCAGAATCACTTGCATCTTCTTTTAAATTCATTTTTAGAATAATGTTAGCAAGCATCTAATCAGGTGATTCGTTAGAATATTTTTCATCTTCTTTTGTATTTTTTTTAAATTCCTTTCGGCAAGGTTTCTCAAGCCTCTAGTAAATTAATTTATCAGAATCTTTTGAATTTCCTTTAAATTCATTTTGGCCAGGTTTCGCACGTGTCAATAAATTTCATTTTAAAGAGTACTAAGTGGGATTCTTTTTTTTAAATAACATACTAAGTTTGAATGACTTTTTTTTCCAAGAAAAAATTACTCGATGTATATTAATATATAATCATTTACATGATAGGTTCTGATGAACTGTAGAACAGGAGAAATTATGGACCTTACAGTCAAGCCAATACCATCAATGACCGAGCTACAGAGAGAGATCCCGATGCTGACTGGGACAAGCTGTCGCCGATGAAACACAGGAGGGCCGACCAGAACGTATCAATCTGTGCTATGAGTTTGACCGGCGAATACAGATAGTGAGATCAGTGATGGGTGCGGATCAGATCGCAATCCCGCCTCTAATCTTGCAGTGTGGAAGCCCCAACGCCAATGAGCGCCCTCCATCCAAGCAGAGATGAAATCCCAACGCTAGTAGACGATCCAACAGGGGATTAGGT
>CBVK0101625726.1:0-13059 GCA_900067695.1 Picea abies | reverse complement strand
AATAAAGATACTATTAAAAAAAATGTCAAATCAAAATTTAAGGAGAAAATATGTTTTGATAAAGAGTTAGAGGAAAAAATAAAATCAAGGTATTATAAGAATGTGATCAACCATAATCTAGAAGATCAAAATTATCTCTCTGTTTTTCCAAGTGTAAAGAAAAAAATAAACCTATACCCATATTAAATATTTGTCACACTATCAACTTTCCTAACCTCTTAACTCAACAAAAGTATAGTGATCTTGGAAAGCTTCTCTTAATAATCTTAATGGACTTTAATCATCATCATCATATATATATTATATTAATAGTAAAATATTTATAAAAAAATCTCTTATTTCATATAAAAAAAAAAAAATCTCATACAATAATTTAATGTCTTTCTTGATCAACTTCAAATCTTAAAACTAATTTATTATTATTATAATTTTAACCACGAAATAAAATTATTCCAAACCTTAAATTAAATCCGAAACCAATTATATTAAATTAAATTAAATTCTGGCAAACTTAACTTACTAATCAATTAAATTGGGGCAAACTTAACTTCAAAAATCTGATTGACTTGCGATAATTGACCTACAGAGCTGGGTAGGAACAGGAGCGTCCTTATTTTTGGGTTGTATGAATGCATTATGTCCGTCTAAAATATATTCTCAATCGTTTGGAGATCTGATCGACATGAGAGCAAGATTCTTCATGGCTGCAGTGTTTGTGAATACAGGATCTCCCATCACTAATTAATTTATCATTGCTGTTTACAGATTTCAGGTTGTGTGCCATTATGAACGTTGTGCTAAGCTTAGCGTGCTTCCCTGCGGATGTGGAAATGAGCTGTATCAATTGTGGCGAGAAGAATCCCTCTGCATCCTCCCACGCCAGTCATGATCTCGGCCGCCAAGATCAGTCCACTAGAGATGAATCTGAAGAGCAGAAAACGAACGAGACGATGGAGGGTGACTACTCCACTGAGGGCAAACAAGACGATGAAGTGGGCAGCGCTATGGCGGAAGAATCCAACTCTTTTGTCATAGGCGTCATAGAGAACGGAAGGCACCCGAAGCAGGAAGCAGTTCCGTTCAAGAATTGGACTTCGGGGAGATCCATGGAAAAGAACCTTAGAGGGCTAGAGAGAATGGGGAGCGGAATGAGTGCGGTGTCAGGAAATGGCGGAGAGTCTAACGGATTTGAGGATCTCAGAAGTTATTCAATGTTAATGGACAAACCTGAGAAGCTTCCTTCATCTCACTATACAGGCGTGGTTGCTCAGCCCAACGGCCGATGGGGAGCGCAGATTTACGAGAAACAACAGCGTGTGTGGTTGGGCACGTTCAACACGGAAGAAGACGCTGCCAGGGCCTACGACCGAGCGATCCTCAAGTTTCGGGGTCGAGACGCCATGACTAACTTCAGTTCTGTGAGAGACGGGGAACCGGAGGCCCGATTCGTGAGGGAGCACACCAAGGAAGAAATCGTTGACATGCTCAGAAAGCACAGTTATGCTGCAGAAACCTACCATTATTGCAAGAGCATCATCACGAGCGCAGCTCCGTCGGCTTCCATGAACAACGCCGAGGCGTCGGAGCGGGAGGTGTCCGGCCTGACACCTCATGTTTGTGCAGAAAAACAAGGGACCGTTGACGCAAACTCGGGTCAGCATTCTGAGTATCTTTTCGACAAGGTCGTCACGCCCAGCGACGTGGGCAAATTGAATCGTCTGGTAATTCCCAAGCAGCACGCGGAGAAATATTTCCCTCTGGATATCAATTCCAGCGGGAAGGGATTGATCTTAAATTTCGAAGATAACACGGGGAAAGTCTGGAGATTTCGTTATTCGTACTGGATCAGCAGCCAGAGCTACGTGCTGACCAAGGGGTGGAGTCGGTTCGTGAAGGACAAGAAACTGGAAGCCAAAGACATTGTTTCGTTTCACAGAGGATCGACTCAGCCTGACAAGCTCTATATCAGCTGGAGACGCGGGCCGCCAGGTTTGCCCCGACTCGGAGTCCGTCCCCAGTCCCACCAATCCAAGGTGCCTGTACTGTATCCCGTGAATGGATCCTTGTCCTTGAATCCTTTCACTTCCGGAACCCAGGCCGCCGTCGTTTATAATGCCCAATGGATGACAACCTTCTGGCGCAGTTCTAGTAATCCCGACGCCGTTCCGAAACTCAATTTTCATGGCATCACCCCCTTGGTGAACAAAGTCGGTCATGCGTATGTCCTCTGGTCTCAAAGCCCTGTAATCCTTCACGGAAAGCTCCCTTTCTATTCCTCGGAGCCGCCCACCAAACAAACGGACGAAGCCAGGTTTTACGAGATCAATCCAGAGGGAATACCAACCATCGACTTGAATCTCAAGCTCCACAACTCGCTCGATTCCGGCAACGGAAGTACTGATATCAAACCACTACTTTCTTTCGTCAATCCTGCTCTTCCCTCCGCGGCACAAGAATTGGAAAGCCCAGAACAGAAAGCGGCATCGAGTTTCGATCTCGCGACCAAGAAAGGAGTAAGACTTTTCGGAGTGACTTTGGCAGATCCCCAGAGATTGTCCGCACAGCATCATGGAAACCACTACTTTCTTTCGTCAATCCTGCTCTTCCCTCCGCGGCACAAGAATTGGAAAGCCCAGAACAGAAAGCGGCATCGAGTTTCGATCTCGCGACCAAGAAAGGAGTAAGACTTTTCGGAGTGACTTTGGCAGATCCCCAGAGATTGTCCGCACAGCATCATGGACAATTAAATCTCTCCCTTTGGGAGCCCCTTTGATGAAGCTGCAGCGTCGTGTGTACATTTGACGAAATAATAATCGTGCAGAATACAGAGATGTGGCCGGAGGGATCAAGAAAGTGATCATAGTGACTCCATTAATGCCCCGTAAAAGGGTGAATTCTTTATCTTGTTCTGGATCAGTTGTAATATCGATATATACGTGTACTCATTTAACCCATTTAACAGTAAATGTCAAGGTTGGAAGGAGATATTAATTTTCTTTTTGGTAATTTTTTATTCATTTCGAATTTCTATGCTCTCCATTCCGGCTATTCTTCTGAATCTTTTTCTCTGACATTTTTTGAAGGGGTGAATTGAATAGAACAGGGTATTCTGTTATGAGCTTTTTGACTTACAGGAATGAGTTAGGGCAAAAGTCCAATGGAACTAAACCGAATAATTACAATGGCAGATTCACTGTAATGCCACACGATTGATACCGACGCATCTACACCATCTCATAATTACGATCAAATTTATCATGTAAATTATATTGTATCTGTTTATAATTTATGGTTGTAAATATACTTTTTATTTTTTTTCATTTAAATGATGGTTTCACAAACAAAAAGTTTCATTTATCAATTTGATGTGGCTTGACTGTGACTTTAAAAATAGATTATTATTATTATTTATAGTGAATTGATTATTTATTAATTATATTTACACATAAAATTTATAACTAACACAACCATATCATTAAATATGATTGATATATGTTGAAAAGCATCATTAATTTTTGAAAGGTAAAAAAATACAATTAATATTGAAATAAAATTTTAACAATAACATTAAAAATTTTAAAAATGTGAAACATTAAAACTTTAAAAACCTAAAAATTAAACAATTAAATATTTAAAACATTAAATAACCTAAACATTAAACAGTTAAATAAAAAAATGGGATGGGATGTTTGGTTGTAAATTGGGAAAACATACATCCATGGAAAACAAACGTTGGAGCTGGCAAATCGAAATGGCGTGCTAGCAAGTGAGCATGATATACATGAGCTATTTGGACTAAAAAGTTAAGGTAACTCATATAATTTTTTTGAAACCTAATTTGCAATCATACTAAACCACTGAAGGCACTTCAACCATTGAACGAAATCGACGAATATGTTGCAAATCATAATCTAAGGAAAGAAAGCAATAGAGAGGAATATCTTACCTCGTCATGCTTGATGGTTTGCTGAGTTAGCCTTCTTCCCTGTACTTAATGGTTTGCTCAGTTAGCCTTCTTCCCTATACTTAATCTTGCTTGCGCCTCAAATATATTTTTCCCTGTACGTGATTTTACTTGTATCTCAAATATATCAAATAGGTTTGCAATTTCTGTAAAATAATAATATGTACTAAATAATTTCAAAATCATAAGATAACTACCAAATTGTAATAAATCAAATAACCTAGAAATCGATTTTTTAAATAAATTTAAAAATAATTAAAATCATAATTTTTTAAACCAATTCTAAAAATAATTGAAAAGCCTAGAATGTTTGCAAATCTGATAATTTAACTTATGAGAAGTCGACCCAATTGTATGTGACAACTCTGTTTCAAATTTAATTTAAATCTAGGGAAGGGAGGGATTCACGGTCTTAACTTTGGCCGTTGTAGTTGTGCAGATCTACAAACGGAGACATTTCCAGAAAAAAGGAGTTGATATCAGTATTATCAATTTCAGTGCAATTCGGAAGCGGTTGCATGGTCGCTATGCAGATCTCGGAAGGGAGAAATTTCGAGAACAAGGCGTTGAAATCAGTATTTTCAGTTTCAACCAAATTAACGAAGAGTAAGTGCAGTTACAGGTAAAGAGATTTAGTGGCCACGAGAATATGGTATCTGTGCATTGGGCTGGGAGCATTTGTAATTGTGGTTTTCTCGATCTCGACCTCTGGCTTGTGTTTCAACCAAAATTCCTCTACAATCTGAATATAAAAATTGTAACTATAGGTATATGGCAAACTCAAGTAGACATAAATTGAAATGCCAAATACGGATAATGTGTTATAATAATATAACACTGAAATGTCACATACATTATTATTATAATATATATATTGTATGTGTTATATTACTAATAACAATTATTTTTATGTAAAAAATGGTTGATATAGGTCAATTTGTCTCATTAATTTAAAAAAGTGGAAAATGGTACTAATCAACTTATATCAACCATTTTTACATAAAAATGGTTATTGCTAGTTGAAGACTGACATGACTGAAATAACATTAATACATTAATGTATTAAATAAATTAAATACAATAATATATTAAATACATTAATATATTTAATACATTAATGTATTAAATACATTAAATACAATAATGCATTAATGCATTCAATACATTAATATATTAATACATTAATGTATTAATACATTAATACATCAAATACATTAATTTATTAAATATTTTATAAATAAAAACATAAATATTGATATTAAAACATTAACATTAAAGAATTAATATATTAAAAAAGTATCTATACATTATTAAAATATTAATATATTACTAATACATTATAATAATGTATTAACTCATTATTATAAAACACTAACAAATGCATTACCTAATAAATTATAATATTATATTAACTCATACTTTAATAATGTATTATTAATATCTTACCTTATTTTAGCATTAATACAATATTAATACAATATTAATAATGTATTAATGCTAAAGCAATACATAGTTATGTTAAAAGTGGTTGATATATGTCGATAAGTGGTTGTTGCTAGTTGACGGTCGACATATCTGAAATAACATTAATACATTAATGTATCGAATACATTAAATAAATTAAATTCATTAACGTATTAAATACATTAATGTACATTAATACATTAAATACATTAATGCATTAATGCATTAATGTATTAAATCATTATTAATACATTAATACATTAAAGTGGTTATGTTAAAAGTGGTTAATATATGTATTAATGTATTTATAGTTATTATGTATATTGTTTATATTTTATTAAATTTTCAAATTAAATAATCAAACATACATATGAACATTTACATAAATATATATACTAGCAACAAGCACTTTTATGTAAAAAGTGGTTGATATACGTCAATTAACGTCATTTTCCACGTTTTTCAATTAATAACGCTGATGAGTGTATATCAACCACATTTTACATAAAAGTTGTTGTTGCTAGTTTACGATCTTCATGCCTGAAATAACATTAATGTATTAAATACATTAAATAAATTAAATTCATTAATGTATTAAATACATTGATATATTAAATACATTAAATACATTAATGTATTAAATACATTGATATATTAAATACATTAAATACATTAATGTATTAAATATTTTATAAATAAAAACATAAATATTAAAGAATTAATACATTAAAAAAATATCTATACATTATTAAAATAATAATATATTACTAATACATTATAATAATGTATTAAATATTTTACAAATAAAAACATTAATATTAAAGAATTAATACATTAAAAAAATATCTATACATTATTAAAATATTAATATATTACTAATACATCATAAGAATATATTAGTGTTAAAGTAATACATTATTATAAAATAATATTATATTATTATAAAATAATAAAGTAAAATAAATTATAATAGTATTTAATTTATACTTTAATAATGTATTATTAATATCTTACCTTATTAAAATATTAATACAATATTAATAATGTATTAGTGTTAAAGTAATACATTATTATAAAATAATAATATATTATTATAGAATAATAAAGTAAAACATTGATAAGGTAATACATCAATAAAACATTAATACATTAAAAAATATTAAAGTAATAAAAAATACATTAAATTATTATATTAAATTACTAATACATTAATAAAATATTTATAAAATAATAAAGTAATACATTAATTAATAAGGTAATGATGCATTAATAAAATAACGATACATTAATACTTTAATAATATATCACCCAAATTAATATATTATAATAATGTATTAACTCATTATTATAATGTTAATTTTTTTATAAATAACATATTTATAGATTAGTAATTAATGTATATATTTTTATGTAAATCAGTTGATCTTTGGAGTTGGGATAAGAAGAAACATCTCTTTGAGACTCTTGTTAGTATCTCTCATGAATCCTGGAGAAATATAGAGCAAATACAAAATAATTTTATAACCTATACTCTCAAAATTTAAGGAAATACACCCTATCCCATGCTCCTCGTAGAAACAAGTCTCTCCCCCATTGAGAGCATGGCTATGACTAGATACCTAATGTATAAGAACAAGTTAAACAACAAGGAAGACAAGAGGCTACCTAAAATTGCTTCAAAATCAAGTCATAACGAACATCGACTCAAGCAAGGATGGCATAAAGACGCCCAGTCTTGGCTAAACTATTGGGGAATAATGGAAGAAACCATTTTTGAGAATAAAGATACTATTAAAAAACATCAAATCAAAATATAAGGAAAAAATGTGGTGTGATAAAGAGTTAGAGGAAAAAAGAAAATTAAGGTATTATAAAGATGTAATCTAATCTAGAAGATCAAAATTATCTATCTGTTTTGCCAAGTGTAAAGAAAACAATAAGCATTGCTAAGATAAGAACAAATTCTCAAGAGCTCCATAGTGAAACTAGGCGTTGGTCAATTCATAAAACACCATGGGATGAAAGAGTGTGTCACCTTTGTGACACTAAGAAGGTTGAAGATGAAAAGCACTTTCTCTTAGATTGTCCAACCTATACCCATATTAGATCTCATTTTCAAAATATTGATCACACTACCAACCTTCCTAACCTCTTAAATCAACAAAAGTATGGTGATCTTAGAAAGCTTCTCTTAATGCTTTTCGAGCATAGAAACAAAATTCTAAAGAATCACAAGTAATCACTTACCCTCTTAAGGTCTAATTGACCAATTAGGTCTTAATGGACGTTAATCATCATCATCATCATCATCATCATCATCATCATCAATAAAGCACTAACAAATACATTAAGTAATAAATTATAAATATATTAAGTCATTATTATTGTGTTTAAATATATTATAGTTAATATTGGGAAATTATTAATACATTATGTTAACCTCATAAAATTATTAATATGTCAATTAGTAATGCCAACAACAACCACTTTTAAGTAAAAAGTGATTGATATACGTTGTAATTTTGCGTATATAAAAAAGGTGGAAAATGGCACCATTACATAACCAATAATATTAATACAATTAGTAAAGTGGTTGCATAACATGGTTAATATATTACGTGGCATATTAATGTTGCTATGTTCATCACATTTCAACATTACTATGTTCGTCACATTTCAATGTTACTATGTTCACTAGGTTGCAATGTTCTCATAACTTTTTAGTATGGTCAACATTTCAATATTACTATGTTTGTTAAGAGAAATATATGTTTTTTTTGAAGTTGGTCTTGTTGTTTACATTGAAGAGTGTGTCACATAGCCACATTTAGAGAGCAGTAATTTTATGAGGTTGACATTGATATTTGTGGCTTACAAGAAGATGACATTGAATTAAAGAGTAAAAATGCGAGAGATTAAGTTTCACTTTCATAAATTAAGAAGTAAACATTAAAATTAAGACATATTGTGACACATTAAATGTAATAAGATGAATAACTTGAATGGATTGAGCCATATTGACAATTTCACATAGCCACATTTAGAGAGCAGTAATTTTATGAGGTTGACATTGATATTTGTGGCTTACAAGAAGATGACATTGAATTAAAGAGTAAAAATGCGAGAGATTAAGTTTCACTTTCATAAATTAAGAAGTAAACATTAAAATTAAGACATATTGTGACACATTAAATGTAATAAGATGAATAACTTGAATGGATTGAGCCATATTGACAATTATTGGGTTGTCTTTCCATTTAAGAATAAACTATTCATCAAAACTTAATATCGTTTAAGAATAAAATATTTGTCAAACCGATATAGCATTAATTGTATTCAAACAATCTAATTCATGGTGTTTATTGTTGCTATGAAGATTTAAATGCAATGATGTTTATTGATTGTATAATAAAGATTTAAATTCACTATTTCCTCGAGAATTATATTTATTGTTTAGTCAATATTAACATTATATTAGTGTAATATTATTAAAATTAATGTCACATTGTTAACATAACATTATTAATGAAAGATCTTCAACGTATATTAATATTAATGTAACATTATTAAAATTATATTTATGTAACATTATCATTAATAATATTACTAATGTAACATTATTGTAATATTAATGTGTCAATAATGTAACTTTATTAATTAAGTGGGTACTTGAATAAACTTAATATCATTAATTATAAAACTAATGTTATATAGTTATTGGAAACATAATTAAAACCTAGTATGGTAAAAATAGTAAAACCTATTATTACTATTTTATTCTATATTTATTTATTACTTTGGATAAATAGTAAAACCTAGGATTACTATATTATTTTATATTTATTTATTACTTTGGATAAATAGTAAAACCTAGTATTACTATGTTATTCTATATTTATTTATGACTTTATTGCTAGATTACTATATTTATTCATTGTTATTAACTTGTTATTTCTATATTATTTTATATTTATTTATTATTTTATTGGTAATTTTTTATATTTATTCATTACTATTAATGGGTTTTTATTATCACATTATAAAATTAATACATTAATAATATAACATTATTTGTTTACATGGATGATGATGATGATTAAAGTCCACTAAAACCACCTTAAGAGGGTAAGTGACTACTTGTGATTCTTTATAATTTATAATTAATATTACATTAGTTTTAAACATTAATAATATATTACATTTAAACATTAACAATATTACTTTACTTTTAAGATTATTAATAATATTATTTTGAAGATTAAGATTATAATAATAATTGTTTGTGGGACAAGGGACCCCCCTACGCACAACGATTTGACTGGTGACTTCTTAAGAGGAAACACATGTTCTTAACCATTAGGCCCACTCAGACTGTATAGGATGATTAAATATTAATGTTAATAAATGATCAAGGTTAGTATTTATGAATATTACTTACTTTTAAGATTATTAATAATATTATTTTGAAGATAAGGATTATTAATATTCGATGATTAAATATTAATGTTAATAAATAGTCTAGGTTAGTATTTAAGGTTAGGGTTAGGTTTTAGTTTATTTTAAGATTATTAATAATATTATTTTGAAGATTAGGATTATTAATATATGATGATTAAATATTAATGTTAATAAATAGTCTAGGTTAGTATTTAAGGTTAGGGTTAGGTTTTAGTTTAGGATTCAAATTTATGAGAGAAAAAATGTAACTAATAATGTAAAAATAAACCATAAAAACAATGCATAAAGTAGTTGATATTATTGATAATAACTCAAGAAGAATAACTCAACTTTGCATGCATTTTATTTAATTATTATGGTGCAATTCTTAACCCTTACCTTCCTACTCTAACTTATTTCACTTATTTTTTTGAGCTTTCCAATATAGTTATTAATAATAATATACAATTACAAAGGAATACAATGTACACATAGATTACATATCATTTAAATTTTATAAATAAATTTATTGTGTGCTAATTAATAATGAAAGTACCTTGAAAAAATATAAATTAATACATAATTAAAATGATTATATTAAAATTAAAATTATATTAAAATTGATATTTGAAAATAATTAATATATAATTAAAATTATATTAATAAATTTTAAAAATAATTAATACATGATTAAAATGATTATATTAGAATTAAAATTATATTAAAATTAAAATTTGAAAATAATTAATATATAATTAAAATATTTAAAATTATATTAGATTTAAGATTTGTATCAATTTAATGAACAAATTTTATAATGCTAAATTAAATGGCCCAATTATCTTCGCCCTTTCTCATGCAAAATGTACAGCAGATGTAAATTGCCTAAATTGACTGTAGGCGTTGATCAACCACAATTATGTGGCTCTGTTAATAATAACGTCAAAGGCGTACAGTGATTTTTGCATGGACACAACGTACCTTAGAGTTTCAATTTTGAACATGTTCATGGAATGGATCAAATATAACCGCAAACTTCAGATTAGATTCTTTGAAAGGGGATTCTTAAGCAATTCTAAATAATACAATGGCACTGATCGAACCTTTAGTGGAATCAGCTAAATATCACAATTGGCAAAAGAAAGATAGAGTAATTAGACAGTGATGACAACTACAACACTCCGAAATAAAATCAGCAGAAAAGATATAACTCTAAGGTGAATGAGAGCATTATATTAATTTGCACAGTGATGACAACTACAACACTCCGAAATAAAATCAGCAGAAAAGATATAACTCTAAGGTGAATGAGAGCATTATATTAATTTGCAAAAATAAAAATACAAAAACATAGCTATTATCAGATTTCAAAAACAAAGCATAACACAGTGAGAAAACATGTAAAACCAAAAGTCAGCAATTGTGATTGTGGTTGATGGCAAGTAGCAACGAACAACCTTCTCAGAAATGGAAGTGAGCTTCAAATGCTACGATGACAGATTCAGGGAGCTTTCAATGTTACGATGATAGATTCAGAAATGGCAGGAATCGTTTAAGGACTTATGTTGGTTAATGTTTCTTGCAAGTTGCAATTGCAATGTTTAAGGACATTTGCCCAAACCTTTCACAAAGATTGTCAGGAAATAATTGAACCGAAAACTTCTGAAAATGCAGAATGCACACAATACCATATTCTAAATGGTTATATAGTTTGTAGGATACTTAGGGCATTTCTGTTGTATCGATTAGTAATCCCAGCTCGATTAATATATAACCTTCGATACATATACTATATACTGAGGGAATTGCAAAGTCCAATAAGAGATTACCAACAGATCATTCAACAGAATCCCATCAAAGAGAGTGGATGAATCTACTTGATTTATACATTATAGATTGTACATCAAACCCCCTAATATGTATAGTTATATGGATTAAATCAAGATTTATCCATCAATATATAGTTATAACCATAATAGAATAAGGAATCCCAATGTTCATAATATTTTTAATCCATCAATATGAAAATTTTATGGTTATAACTATATAACCATTTAGAATAGTCATGAACAACTTGAAAATTATCTATTGAACATCGCAATTGGCAAAAGAAAGATAGAGTAATTAGACAGTGATGACAACTACAACATACTCCGAAATTAAAATCACAAAATCATTATTGATACATTGTTTAGTGAGAAATGAAGTAAGTTGAATTTCTAAGACATCTACAAAATGCATGCAAAGTGCTTGATTTCTATGCCAAATGTCACGAGTTTTATGTTATTTTTGCACATATTCACAAACAGAGAAGAGTTTGTAAGCTCAAGCGCCTCATAATAGCTAGGTTGCAATGTATTTCCCTTTGATGCCATGAACATGCCGCTAGCCATGTTACAATGTCTTTCCAACTCATATCAACTTCATTTCCCAATATATAAATGTTTCTCAAAACAAAATAAATAATGGTTTTCACTTTCTAGGATTCGCTATTATCGAGTGCCTCTTGAAAAGATTTGTGAAAATGAAATAAACCAATCATGCCTCGGCCCTGATATACATCACTTACATATATAGTGATGAGTGTTAAACATTAGTTATACGAAGGTTAGTGAATATACAATATAGTGAATATTAGTCCGAGTTGTAAGGGATAATTTAAATTTGGGCAATCACTAAACATTAAATTGTAAATAATTAAATTTGGGCAATCAATAAATACATTCTGAAGGTTGTAAACATTAAATTGCATTCATTGATTTGAGTATAAGACTTTAAATTTTCAGAAGTTTAAATTTAATGATTGCCCGATATTGAAATCATTAAAATATTTAAATTGATATATATTCATTGATTTGAGTATAAGAATTTAAATTGATACATGATTAAATTGTAAAAAACATGTTTACTGATTGCCTGAATTTTGAATAGGTAAAAATATGAAGGTTTCAGATGACAGGTGTAGTGTCAACATTTCAATTATTTAAATCTATTTGTTTTTGTTGTTAGTCAGTGGGTGTTGTGTTCGTGATGTGAAGCGTCCCACTATCCGCGTAGTGTGCTTCTGAGTGAATTCTCCTGATTTTTTCCTGAGGCAATCAGGAGTGAATTTTGAGTGAATGATCCAAGATGCAGGTCAACTCAGTCGTGAGCCCCCTCATCTGATACCTACAAGGAACTCATGTCAATAACAT
>CBVK0101625723.1:0-11705 GCA_900067695.1 Picea abies | reverse complement strand
CGCACACAGTCTTCCCTCCTAACTGCACAGGGAAAGAAGGGACGATGCCATGTGGTCGGAAAGAATGAATGTTGAACATAGTGAGGAGAGTAGGTGACGGAGACAAAGTGGGCTGGTCAATGGCCTTCCAACATGCTAACGACATAACGCAGGTCGATGCGCCCTCGTCGACCACTGTGCAAAAGATATTTCGTGTAAAAGTCTTTGTGGGGTGAGCCACTACTATATGAAACATGACGTGGTAAGGCAGACGAGGTTTTAAATCGGTCATATCTAACATGATGGTACCCGGGTTACAATTTTCAGTAGAGCCTAAAGCAGTCAACAAGGATTTTCTCTGAGCAGGGCAGCTTTGGAGGACCTCCAAAGCAGACATCGCACAAGGGGTTTGTGATAAATCTTCCACCACAGAGTAATTCTGGGTGGCCCTTGCATTCGGGTTGTGAGAAGCTTTCTTAAATGCACCCTTTGGAATGCATGTCATTGTTTCTCCCAACGTCTTCTCGATCTGTAGAGGAAGAGATGGGAGTTCAGCTTCTTTACCCTTCTCAGAGGCACTTGGTTTACTATAGTCGTGCGCTCTAGTCATTATGAAAGCATCACCCCTAACCATATATATGTTCGCGGATGAAGAATTGTTTGGAGGAGGACAGGTTTCTTGGTTGCCCCCTTCGGCACTTGTAGAGGCTTGAGTTAAATTTTGCCCATGTTGAAAGGGATTAGTCAGCACTGCTTGTTGCTGTTGTGTGACAAACGTTTGGGCCTCTGCAAGTCGAGGACAAATATGGGTTGGGTGGTCTTATGCACATAAGTTGCACGGATACCTCACCTTCCATTTTTCCATAGTGCCCTCGCCAGCATTATCAGTGGGTTTTTTCTCCCCCTTACCCTTCTTGCATTGTTTTGTCTTCCCTTCAGGCTGCTGGGTGGCCTTTGGGTTAGTCGTCTGCACTGAGTGTACTTCCGAAGTTTGGGTAGGAGGAGCAGCCAAAGCAGTAGTCTAGTTGGATGCTGAGTGTTGTATTGATAACTGTTGCAATTGCTTTGTCAATTGCTCAGCGGGCTTGGTTTGTGTTGAACCAACAATACCATCGGCATGTGGTCTAGCTCTTTGTCTAGTTTTATCCAGTATCGATCGTGGTGCATCCGGCAGGATGTTGTATAATAAACCAGGCTGAGAATAGATGAGCTCAAACTGTTGATCCCTCATGATGGCATATTCTTCGGATAAAACCCCAGAAGTTGCGACGTCTTTGGATAATTGTGGGACCAGAGACTTAAGGAACCACTCTAGCAAGAATGCTGGTGGGACTAGTACTTTAATTAGACTCTTCCGGCGTCTCCACTCTCAGATATGATCAGAGATATGGTCTGTTGTTGTCTGTTCGAAATTGGCCAGCAACTCGGTGCCCGCGTCTTATCTCACAAGTAACTGGAAATGGTTAAGGAAGGCCATTGTCAGTTCGCCAAAGGAAGAGTATATTGAGCGATTGAGCTCGATGTACCATTTTCCGGCACTCCCGATGAGAGTGCGTTGAAACAATCGCAACTATATGGAGTCATCTTTCAATGAGTTAGATGAACACCAAAGATGGAAGGTAGTCACATGATACTTTGGAATGTCCGAAGGCAACTTCGTTGGCATAGGAGGCCAACGTGGATCATGACAGATAGGATCATTTAACAACCTTGTCAAATCTAGCAAGTGTAACGTCGCCAGGAATGGTAGTTTGGGTTGCTGTTGATAGCCTGGGAAAAAGGGTCCTAGAGTTTGAATGGCACCAGGTTGCCAGGAAAAGTTTCGTTGCTGGCCTAGATTCTGGTAGAAACCATGCCCCTGACCAGCGTAAGGATTTTTCATCTGTGGAGACATCATTGGCTGATTCCCCATAAAGGACATCGGATGTTGGTCATGCATCGTGTTTGAAGGACTTTGGGAAGGATTACCCCATGCCAATCCTGATGGAAGAGGCATAGTAGTCTGTCCAGGGTTCCATTGACTGTGGAAAGAATTACCCCAGAATGACATTCCAGAGGAAGGAATGGATCCTTGTCCTAAGTTCCAAGGTCCTGCTATATGTGCCCCCGGCGCAGGAATAGTACCCTGCGCCGGAGTAGACTGTCCAAACATGGGAGTGCCCCCAGACGGCGCCGGAGGAGACTGTCCAAACATGGGAGTGCCCCCAGACGGGAAAGCGGTGGATGCGAAAGTGTTGTTACCAAACGTTATGTTCCAAACAAACGGTGACGAACCTACCGGCATAGTGTGCGCAGGTGTTCCTTGACTCCCAGCTCCAAAGAAACTTGTGTGTGCAGGCTGCCCGGCGGACTGCTGATGCAGACCACCAAGCGAATGGGACGAAGGAGAGATATGACCTCCAGTGTAAGGAAAAGCATTAAGAGGGATAGAAGTGCCCCCAAGTTGACCTTACAGAGGAGCGTTAGAGCTCCTTGCCCCCAGACCCAAAGTTTGTAAAGTGGAGTGAGTGAGTGCAGGACTTGTGCTCGAACTAGGCATACCGTATGAAAACAGAGGGCCTGTCACACTAGGTGTGAAGGGATTTGTGGCCGCCATGATAGATGGGATCGATCCACTATGCAACATAGTTGTGGCTGAGACCATGGTGGCCCAAACTGACGATGGCAAGTTAGGAGATGCTTCTCCTGTGTTAGCAACGGTGGTGGGAATGGAAGAATTCCCAGAGGAAGTAGCAACATTTGTTTCCATAGCTGTGTAAGGCACTGACAAGCATTCGTAAAATTGAATTGGTACACTGACCAATGGCCAAGTATCAGTGGTTGGGGTTTCAACCGAACCAAGATTGGCGGTTGATTCCTCCGGGAGTTGTTCGGGCACAATGGTTTGTAATCCGGTTGCTTTGAAAGACCCTTGTTGGTCTAGCTTCCGCCTCAATGGTGGCGGGGGTGGCTCCAGTATAACCAGCGGCAAGCCTAGAAGCCTTCATGACCGGTAGATCTCGGGATAGAACAGTTACAACAACCAACACTAGAGAAACTTACCGGTGCAAGTGCAACTTGAATACGGAAGCACCCTCTGGGTATACTCTGCAAATCATGGCCCAATGTCTATCTTAGGTACCGCAGTATACCCCCGCAGTCACCTGTGTATGTCCCTAAAAATATTAGCAACTAGTGTGCCAGCACGCGAACAGTCACCAGGCGGGTACAGTCGATAGTCGGGTAGACCATAATGAGCAGGGTATCAAGCCCGAAAACTATCAAGGGTATTGAGAGAAAATGGTCTGGAAGACAACTGAGGACCTCGAACGGATTCGAGACCCATGAAGCCCCGTGGAAAATGCAAACGACGGAATCCCAAAACAAATCCTCGATATGTGTTCTCCACTACACTTGGTCCGTCTTTGGAGGGGTTATCTCCGCTACCTTTCCTCACGCGACCTTGTGTTTATCCCCTGTGTTAGAGGGGGGTCACATATAACTTCCATGAAACTAGACTTCTACACTCCCTATCATAGACTCCAATGTTTGGTTTTGAGTGGCCTTGGAGAGTTTCCTCTCCAACCTAATCCAAGGCCCTAGTCCTAAACTAGTTTGTGAACCCTACAAAAAAAAATTCTAATAGATTTTAAATTAGCATTGCTTTTATGGGATTTTTTATGTCATGGGTATGAAGGTGAAACTGATGATGTGTAAAGACTCAAAGCAAAAACGAATGAAAAAATATGGAAACAAAAGGCTTTTACTAAATGCAAAAATCAACAACTTTTCACAAAGAAAGACTTCTTTTTCTTTTCAATTTTTCTAAGATTTCATGCAGCAAATGTAAAGAAATTTTGCTCGACTACGAGCTACTTATGCTCTAAATGCACTGCAAAAATATTATGAACAAAAAGACTTCTCCCTAGCTATTGATGCAGAAGCATAATCTTCAAACAAAGAAGAAAATGAAAAGTTTTTTTATTTTTTATTTTTTTATTTTTTTTTTTTATTTACGTGCAAATCAAGCAACAAAGGGAAAATACCGACAAGCCTAAAACCAAGAAAAAACAAAATTTTGGATTAAAGAACAGATCGCAAAGAATCAGAGAAAAGACACACAATGGCAATCAAGAAAGCAAAGACTCTTACGCTTGTCTAAAAACCATAAAACAAAATTTTTCTTTTTATCTTTTCTACCAACTATCAATTAAGAAAAAGCAGGCTAAGGGTACGCTGACCTAACCTATTGACTGTTCAACCCTAGACTTAAACACCTAAGAGCAATACTTCTCACCAAAAGAGGGGATGACTGCCCCACTTTGATAAAAAAAGTAGCCTGTTAAACATGCTACTGTCACTGAAACAGAATGCGTGAAAACGCGTGCTGGGATGAAATAGGATGCATGTACCCACGGTTTGGCTTTGTACAGGCTGCGTGTATGTATAAATTCTAAGACAAAAAATAAAAACAGGCAGCCCAGACCCAGAAGAGTCCTTTGGTATTAACAACCAGGGTCCCTTGAAGGCTTGGATGCTTCTTCTAACAGAAAAGAAAAATAATTGCAAGGAATAACAAAACACAACAAGACAAATTGAGACAAGACTATGAACCAGCAAGACTCAGACAGGATCTAGAAAACCCCCTGAGAATGTATAATTCTAACAGGGAAGAGGAGGAATGCCTCTCAAGCTCTCTGAACTCCTACAATCTACTGAAACCTCTACAGCTAGCGTTCACACGCGGGCTGTAGGAGGTTAGGGCGCGAGTACACGCGTGCAGGCCTTCTGCAGGTCGTGTGTACCTCTGTGTGTCCCGATAATTACCGTCAAGCAACAGTCAAGGAAAAACTGGTATAAAGAACCAGGTTCCCTGCTAGCTCAGACCTAACAGAAAATAGATAGGCAAAGAAACAGAAAATCTAATCCTTTAAACTACCCAAAAACCTCAACTAAATCCGAAAAACCCTAAAGAGTATCTTCCCCATTATGGTCGCTAACTCTGTTGTTGGGAAAAATACCCTACGGACTAGCAAACTAGGGTCAGACTTGCATGCAGATTTTAACCATAAAGAAATTACTTTTTATCCTACCACCCAAAACTTAAACCCCTCTTTCACAATACATACATGGAAAGGAACTACTAACCTTTTTACTGATGTTTGGTGTAGATCCTCCATTGCTCTTTGCCCACTTGCTTGTTCTGCTCCTTCCAAAGATAATTCTGCAATCAAGACAAACCACTACACATGCATGCTACTTTTCTACTTGAGGGTTAGAAATTAAGAATAAATTAAACAAATCATATATAACTCATGCATTGGGACGGGAAAAGTATTCTTTTATTATTTTCAAAATGAATCAACTTACAATCAAAGTCGAGACCGACCACCGCTCCTTGATCCTGATCTTGGGCTCCTCCTCTTCTTTTGTCCTCCAACTGCTTTGCGTTAATTATCCTTAGGCTTGAGGAAAGGCTAAAGGGTTGGGACAAATGGATTTGGCAAATGGGCATAGTTTCTTCGCTATATTTTTCCTCCTCCAAATGGTACCCCTACCCCTTCTTTTATAGGCTAGAAGGAGCTAGGGTTTTGGATGAACCCTCGGCCATGCATGGCCGAGAGTTTCAGTTAACTGACCCATAGCTTTTTGTCCCATCGGAAACTTTCCTTTTTCTTCGTGATTCTGAAGGTACACACGGGTTGTAGTGGGCCTGCTAGCGTGTACGCTTTTATACACGTGGGCTGTAGTGGGCCAGCTAGCGTGTACTTTTAAAAATGGATTTTTTAGAAGAGTTGTTCGGTAGTTTTTGGAAAAGAAGGGATATGAGTTGGCCTAATGCCAGGTAAGCATGTGTGGTGCAATTTAGGGTTATAACACCAAGGCAATCAACAACCGCCTTGGGGGAGAAATCCTCAAGTAAATTATTTTGTACCCCCTAACCCCGGGAAACCATATCTAGGCTCTATGAATCCTACCCAGGGTCAAGCTTTTTAATCTAATGTTCCTTTCCAAGGAAGCATAGCCCAATCAACCAACTCATGTTGGATACTTGACTCAAAACCCTCCACAACCGAATGTGATATGACCCTCTAACTATATACAGACTTCTTATGGTCCTACTAGTATACCTATGGGATTACCTCCTCACAATTACCAATTTGCTCAAGTGAACAGACAATTGTCGTTTCCTCCTACTTTGGATTTACCAGATTTATCTAAGATTTTGAATGATCCTATCTTACATTCTCCTTATTGCCCATTCATACCTTCCAAGTTACCATCAGACATTCCTAATTTTGATGGTCGATCAAGAGAAGACCCAAATAATCACATCATGACATTTCATCTTTGGTGTTCATCCAACTCCTTGATGGATGACTCCATTAGATTACGTCTTTTCCAATGAACTCCTTACAGGTTCGGTAGACAAATGGTATATCAAATTTCCATGAGGATTCTTCAATGATTTCAACACCTTAGTTATGTCTTTCTTAACATAATACCAGTTACTGATACGATATGATACAGGAACCAAAATTTTGAGTTCATTTAAACAATCCTCTTCTACTCATATTTTTGATCATATTTACGAGTGGAGGCGGAGAAGACTCTTAATCAAAGTTCCCCTTCCTGATCAACTATTGGTTGAGTGGATGACCAAGTCACCCATTGGTCTTATAGCCCATGATGTTTCCATGGATGGTGTCATCATTGAAGAGGAGATTAGTCTAGCTCAATACTTGGATCTCGTTTATTCACAAATGGGCACACTATATGACTTGATCCCTGATGCTCCTCACCCATCTACAAATCCAACCCCAACACCTCCAGTAGCTTCTCATGTTGTTGATTGTGTGATTGGCACTTTTCATGCTGAGACTCAGTCTAAACAAGACAATCATTCCAATCCCAACTCTACTACTACTAATGTACAAAATACTCCTCCTTTGAATCCTTCTCCTAGTGAAACCTCTGAGTTTAATACGATTCAATCTACACCTACCGGTAAAAATCAAAATGAAAAGAAAGGGAAGGTGCTAGCGGGAAAACCCCCATATGACTACACTAGGGTTCATAATGTAGGGAGATCAACAATCATCTAAGATTAAACTACTTCTCTAACTACCCCAAACAAACCCAAGACCTATACAAGAAAATCAATGATGAGAAGGATCGGGTAACTATACCTCTACTCTACGTCTGGTGATGATCCTCTCGTGCTTGAAATATTTGTTGACTGCACGCCTCCTCCCAAGGTTGTCTTGCATTCAAAGATAGAAAAACAAAAAGCTACAAGCATGTAATTCATAGACAATTAAGGGTTAGATGTTAGAATATCAAAAAATAAACCATTAAAGACATTCAATACACCATGATTTGGGACAAGAAAAATACTTCTTTTATTGATAACTCAATGATTATACCTTTCACAATCAACGCTGACTACTTCTCCACAAACTTGGTCTAGGATCCTCTTCACCAAGCTCCAAGTGCACCTTTGTATGGATTCTCCTATCAACCTTCAGATCTCTTCTTGGGAAGTGAATGGGTTTTTGATGGAGGAAGAAGGGATAATTGAGAAATGAAAGGGAAATTCTCACAAAAGGGATGCAATTACTTGAGGCAAGGAAGGGATGTGAAATAGACAGAGTTTCACTTTTCTTATGTCTATATGTAAAATGAGACCCAAACACCTCCTTTTATATGGGAAAAGGATGGTTATTCGGTTGGGTGATGGGCTATAGGTGGTGGATTAGTTGGGAAACTACCCAATAGCTCGTAATCTCAAAGAATTCCTTGCAAATTTTTATTTTTTGAAACTTTTTAAAGTATACGTGGGATGTAATGGTGCATCATGTGTATGTACATGGGTTGTAGTGGTGCAACAAGCATATGTACCGGGTTGTAGTGGAGCAGGGCACGTACATCTTCAAAACTTTTGTTTTTTAGAAGAGAAACTTATCAGTGCTTTGGAAAAAAATGCAAGTAAGAGGGCCATAGGCCAGGTATGCATGTTTAGAGAAATTTAGGGTTATAATAGATTCCCCCTAATGTGTGAGTTTAGAAGAGCATCTGATGGTAGAAATACATTACAAAATCTTCGCCAATGTATGAAGTGAGTGAGCCCAGGACCAGATTTTGGGAGGTGCCATCTGCAAAAATAACAATTGTCTCTCTGAAGCGGGCATACCCATGCTCAAGATGAAATGAATCATGGTTTCCAATCAAATACACTGTAGATCCATGTGATATAAATATATAAAGTGTAGCCGTGAGCAATACATGGTGGATATACATCTCAAAATCAAATATATACAAGTAGAGTATTCATCTTCAAGAAGCCAATAACACCTAATGGATGGAGATGAGGTATTCAAAGCTCGAGAAACAACTTCAAGATCGCCAAAACTAAGGTAGGATCACAATGTGAGTGTATGAATTCACTAATTGAGGTCTTCGACGGCTTGTCGAGAAAAGACAAGAGGATCTCAATGATCAGGCACAAACTTCATTGATTTTGAACAAGGACTTGATAGGAATTTTGGGATGGTTGGGCATGAGGTCAAGAGACAAACTGTAGAAAGGGCGACTCAGGTTGGGTGAAACTTCCCTTAGACGAAAGCATGAAAGATGATCAGACTTAGGCAACATGGCATTGACATAATTTCATGATGCAGGAGACAACGCAAACTCTCCATGTGTTTGGAAGCATAACCAATCAGAGGAGGACACAACTCTATGTAGCGAGAACAACTTCCTAAGGTCATACTAGTTCCTAATGCTTGAAAAACAAATGGAAGGATGCGCTTTGTTCAAGGGAGACTCATTGTGATTCCAATAAAGAATATATTTTATCATCCCCTCTTTTTGAATTTTTTTATTTTTTTGTCTTTTTCAATTTTTGAAAAGGTTGAAAAAGAATAAAAGAATGCTATGTTACAAAGGAGGAATGAGTGTCACAAGAAAGCATACTAGTTCTAGGTGCAAGAAACACACTAATGCTCAGAGAAAGGAGACATGTGCAGGAAAAGACACTCGGGGAAAATTTCTCCATGGGTCAAGGTGTCAGGTCGCAGAGGCAAAGTGCTACAAGGCTTGCGTATAAGGCATGCTTCAAAGGTTTAGTTGAGAGCAAGTTGGAGCTGATATTAGACCAACGACGCAGAAATATAAATAGACTAAATTCAAGAAATAGACTAAATTAAATTGAAGGGGGTTTCATGAATTTAGTCCCCCAGGCCGGAAAAAGGGTTAAACTTATACATGATAATACTCTTCTAGCGAACCAAAAATTCCTAGAGTATACCTTTGTTCGTACAATTGACCATCCAGACCAAAAAAGGGGTAAACTATCGTCAGATAGATGTGCCTTCAAGTTTTAGTTTGGCGAGCATGAAGGGAAAAAATATCGCTCAAAAATATTTTCATGTTAAAAGAGTCTGAAAAGGGCTTAAAGAAGACTCTAAGAGGTTACTTTTCCTGATTAATCCAGACAAGATTGAAAAGCATAAATATAGTCTCGTCAAATTTTTCTTTCGAATTTCAAAGAGATATTGAAAAACAACAAAGCATGCTCATTTTTTGGAGTCTCAAGGGTGAGGCTAAGAGTAATATTGCATCATATGAATGAGGCTCAATCTCATAATCATGACAGGACTAACAAGGATTCTGCAGCCTAAAGTCATTCATAGACAACATGCATGCCAAAATGCAACAAGGATCTATCTAGGGCATCCATGTAAAGGTAGGCTCTACCACATAATCATGACACTTCTAAAAAATAAATGATGGTTCTATGTCGCACTTTGGTGGGATCGATCCTATGGAAAAATGAAAAATGCAACAAGATGCAGAAAGTGGAGGTGGAATCCTAACTTATATGCAAAAATTTGGAAAAACCAACTTTTTACCAAAGGACATTTAAAAGTGACCCATCTCCCAAAAAATTTACCAAATCAAAAGGCAAAGTGCATCGTAACATCCAATTAGAAACTCAAGAACCAAATTAAATGATTTCCAAGCCAGAAAAAACGACAAAAGGGTTCATAAAAGTGGCAAAAAGGGCCAAAAAAGTTTATAAATAGAAGTTGATAGCTCATTTTCACCATTATAATTATAAAACTAACCAGAAGGTAAAAAGACCCCTTTGCAATTCCGACTGGGGTACTGAAAAAAACTCTCTGTAACCCTAGAGCTCTGCAACCCCTACGCCCTATTACCATCTGATGCGTGCTCTAACTCCAGAGCCCTACCGCCCACTTCCACACTCTATAGTAGAGCACCTCACGAGTCCTCTGCACACCCAACAATGAGCTTGGGAGAGGGGGGGAAACCCCCCTCATATAGAGATATCACCGCCAACGACAGAGAAGGAACCCATGCTAAGCGCCCTGCCTTTGAGCCACTGGTGCACCTGAGGGATCAGCTCTTTACCCAAGAACAAGAACTCAGCAAAGAAATGGAACTAGAACCCAGCACATCTCATTTGAAAGCCTCCAAAAGCTGGCTGTCAGGTAAGTGTATACCACAAATGGAAGAACCCCCACTCTATCATATCAAATCAACTCAGGTGGGGGAACACACCTAGTTTATGATGGATCACACACTGATTGGCAAATTCTTGGGCCTATGGCCGACTGAAAGAGACCTCACTCACTGGATCAAGGATTGGTGGAACCCCAAAGGAGATTATGAAGTCCAGCTTAGCTCCAAGGGCTTCTTCACAATAATCTTGTACAATCTAAAAGATAAGGACAGAATCTTCGACAACAGACCATATTTCTACAATTCAGCGGGTCTTTTCTTGAGATTCTAGACTGGCAGATTCAGTCCAGAGCAGGAGGATTTTTCAAGAGCCCCATTCTGGATCCGGCTATACTCTCTACCTTAGGAATTTTGGCTGGAGGAAATACTCATGGGCATTGGAAATATGGTGGGACAATATGTTAAAGCTTCAGAAGCTACAAAAATGAGGAAGTACACTTCATATGCCCGTATCTTCATCTACATGGACATATCGAAAGCCTTTCCAGGTTCCATCACACTTGAATACCAAGACGAAGACTGGAACCAGACAATCGACTACGAACACATACCTTTTCAATGCAAAAAGTGCCATGAGCATGGCCACTTGTTCAGAGATTGTCCTCTGAATACCACAGCCTCCAAGCCCAATGAAAGAAAGCAAAAGGATGGTTTTGCCAATGTCACAGGAAGGCAAAAGAACACATCAAGAAAACAGAATCAGAGCTCGGCCCCAAAGGTCCCCACCAAAAACTCATATGAAGCTTTGACTTAGATGTCGGAAGATGCGGCAATACAGAACCCCCATCAAGCAACAACACAAGCGAACGGTAAAATCCCTGAAGTTCCAAACACTACTCCCCCTAAAGAAACAACCCAGACAACACAATCAGATAGAGATGGAGACACCAACATGCTCATGGATGAGATGGATCTGGCGGAGATAGACCTGGAAAAACTGGAGGAAGCCCTCAATCAAAAAGACCTGCAACACATTCCAGTAGAACAACTTTGGAAAGTTCATAAAGTGTTTACCAACTCCACAGTGGGATCTACAGCTAGACTAGGCATCTCGACAGATCTAGGATCCAAGCCCAAAAGATCAAACAAAGAAAACAAGAGAAGAGGACGTAAAACAACCCATCAACTTATTAAAGAGGCAGGGCACCTAATGATTAACTCAGGGCAGATACAGAGGTTATCGGAGGGATACCTCCACC
>CBVK0101625721.1:0-16135 GCA_900067695.1 Picea abies | reverse complement strand
AACACAAGAAACAAGATTCTTAAGTTCATCTCTCTAATTCATAAGCCTGGAATGAATAGACTTGTTCCCTAAGATAAAACCTTGTTGGTTGAGTGTTTGTTTGAGAAGTTTCATTATCAGTTTTCTCTTCTAAGTTCAAAGGTGTTTGAAGTATTCAGAAATATTAGAAACAAAGTTTTATGTTATTAATTATTTCCTTTATACAAAAGACATAGGTAGGTTACCTGTTCTCGGAACATATACTGTAACAACTCTTCTGATTACGAATCCCAGATTGACATATAAATGAGTTTAAGATATACATTGAACATATTTATACACCAACATTTTGGCGTCATTGTCGGGGAGTTGTAAATGGTAATAGGTAGCATTTTGAGTTTTTTATTGGCTTGATGAAGTTTGATTTGGATTTAAGGACAATCTGAGGGCAGAGAGAAGACGGTAAAATGAGAGGTAAGAACCTATGCATCCACTTTGGTGGGTTTGCTCCAAAGTCAGGTTGTCCTCGTACCTTTAATAATTAGAAATATGTGTTTTCTTTTTACTAGAATTTCTTTTATCAGTAAGTATAGGGATAATAAAGGTAGATTTTATTGCTTCCAAAGTTTCAGAAAATCTAGAAAAACAAACAACAACCCCCCTCCCCCACACTAATTCATCTAAAAATCATGCAGGAACAATTCTCAGGGGAGAGAGCTCAAAGGCAACAATTGAAACATCAACCAAGGGAACTAAATATGAAGCCATTGTTCAAATTGAAAGCATAAGACAAAAAGAAAAAGGAGAAGCATTGGTGACTCCATCAAAGCAAGAAGTTGGGAAAGAAACAAAAGTAGTAATAGAGGAGGTTGGATCTGTCATTGGAGAACCACACAAAACCTTGGAACTGCTAGAGATACCAAATAATCCAGTGGTCAAACCATCACTCAGTGAAGAGACATCACCACTTCCTTACAGAATGTTCGGAGATATGGAAGAAGAAGAGGGAAATGCATCTAATGAAACAAAGACATTTGGATTCCCCATACTGGATATCGCCAGAGAATTTGATATGAAGAACATTCCATTGTCCTCACTACCACACTTCCATGGTATGTCAATAGAATACCCTGACTCATTTTTTTTTGAATTTGACATATTGTGTAGGAGTTATAACTACACTGACAATGCTCAAAAATTAAAAATTTTCCTAGATACACTTAAAGATTCAGCACTAATGTGGTTTATGATTCTAGGAGAACACATTATTTTTTCTTGGGATGGTGTGAAGGAGACCTTCCTCCAGAAATACCAAGATTACTGCAGACCTAGGGATGCTAGGAATGATATATTTAAAATGCTGCAATCTAAAGAAGAAAGCTTGGAATATTACTTAGAGAGGTTCCTGTACAACTACCAAAAGACTAAGTAGTTTTCCTTAGACACGGCTACAGTTAGGAATATCTTTCTAAAGGGTGTAAGGGATGATTTTATTGAAGTGATAAACCTCATGAGTTTTGGATATGTGTACCAAAAGCCATTTGCGGATATAGCAGAGTATTGTAAAAGATACTCCTGTAGTCAAGCCAAAACGGGAAAAAGTGTAAGGGATCCTACAAATAGAATTGTTAAACCCACATCAGGAGGTGTCACTAGGATTGAACTGGGAAATCTATTAGAAAACTTCAAAATAGATATCCTAAACACCATTAGTTGCCAACTTGATACTATGAGAATTAAAAGAAAACAAGAGGAAGAAAATGTTGCTTTGGCAATTTTCTGTCATAAGTGTAGGAAAAAGCACCCTGAAAAGGAGTGCCCCTTAACATTATTGAAATCTGTAGTCTCTAAATAGAGGATAATCCTACTAACGAGTGCCCTTATTTACCTGGACTTAAGGCCATATTCAAGGGAGGAGGAGAAATTGAAACATCATACCCTCCTAAGAGACCATGGAGACAACAAAACCCCAATATGTTTGTAGACCCAACTACAAAATACCCAAAACAACAATGGATACCTCCCATGTCTTATCCTCAATGGTCACCACAATAGACATGAACCCAACCTTGGCAACAAGGGTGGAGAGGACCTACATATGGGAATGTTCCCTTTCAGCCAACAAATTTTCCCACCTATCCACAATAGCCTTCAAATATTTCCCAGCTCCTTCTAGGATTTAATCCTCATGCTCTTCTTCCACCTCCACAATTGCAGCAACAACTTTCACTACCTATGAATCCAAATATGCAGCAACAAATGAAAGCTTCACCCATTCAAAACCCTCCTCAACCTACCCCTATTCCTGCACAACCCATCCCTAATCCAAATAATAGGCCGACACAACCTGTACAAAACCTTGAAGTACAAACCTTCCCCACTTATGTAATAATTCCAGCTCCATTTAATGGAATTGAATTAATATCAGGGAGGGTTGTAAATAAAACAAATCCTACTATGGTTATCCAAGAAGAACAAGTAGATAATCACACAAATCAAGAAGAAGAAAAAATAGATATTCAAACAGTTCAAAGAGAAGAACAAATCACTAATCCATTAAATGAAGAAAGAAGCACCCTTTTACAACAAGACTCTCCTTCTCCCAACTCCCTTACAACAAAAATACCTCAGAAAACAAATCCTCCTTATCTAGAAAGGTTACTTATAAAGAAATCTGAGGAACCTCTGAGATATAATCTAGAGACTGAACTTAGAAATATATGTGTGAAGATCTCACTACTACATGCCATCAAGGACATACCTATATATGCTAAAATTGTAAGTTACCTTTGCATTAAAAATCCATGGAGGAAGAGGAAGGAGCCTCCTATCATACAGGTGGTGGGACAATTGTTAGAGTTTATAACAGAAATTCCATCCAGGTATAGTGATCCAGGGAACCCAGTGGTAACCATAGAAATTAATGGTGTTGCTTTACCTAACACACTAATTGATCTAGGAGCATCAATATATGTTATGTTAGTAAACACTATGAAAAAACTGCAACTAGATCACCTAAGAGCAACACAAACTTTGCTGGAACTTGCAGACAAATCAGTCATCACCCCAACAGGAAGTTTAGATGATATAATAGTTACTTTGGCCTCTTGGTAATACCTTGTGGATTTCTTAGTGATTCATCCCAAATCCTCCAAACCAGGACACCTAGTAGTACTTGACCGACCTTGGTTGGCCACTGCTGATGCACTTATTAGTTATCGATTTGGAGAGATGACAATTTTCAATGGCACTCAAAGTCAAAAACTTATCCTTTTTCCCCCCGCCCAACTAGCCACTGAAGCTCCTCTCTAGTTGGAGAATCCCTATGGGGAGGAGGACTGCACTCAGACCTTGTTGACACTTGAACAAATAAAAGGAGTACAAGAGAAAACTGAAGAACAAATTTTAAGTCTATTCTTGGATGATTCAGCATGCATTGAATATCCTCAATCTTTTCCTAACTACATGCATATCTTTAGCCCTGAATTTCAAGAAATTTGGCACCCTTCCACCTCTACAGTAGCCACCGTTTCACAAATAGATGAAGGGAAAGAATCAGTTGTTCAAGTTGTTGAAATCAGTCCTGGAAATTCTTTGTATATAAATGTTAGCTTAGAAATAGATCAACAACAAAAGTTGATACAAATGATTCAAGGGCAATCTGATGCTTTTGCATGGGATTACTTTGACATGAAAGGGATCCACCTAGACACCTGTATGCATCATATTTACACTAATGATCAGATCAGACCTATTAGGTAGCCCCAAAGAAGAATGAATCTGGCCTTGAAAGATATAGTGAAAGAAGAACTCCAGAAAATCCTGCAAGCCAATTTCATTTACCCTATATCAGATAGAAAGTGGGTCTCCCCATTAGTTATTGTACCTAAGAAAAACGGGAAATGGATAATTTGTGTGGAATTTTGAGAATTAAACAAGGCTACCTATAGAGACTACTTTCCCTTTCCTTTCATAAATCAGTTCTTAGACACTTTGTTTGGGAAGAAGTATTTTTCTTTCTTGGATGGGTTTAGTGGTTACTATCAAATCCAAATTTCACTAGAAGATCAAGATAAGACCACATTTACCTATCCCTGGGGGACCTATGCCTATAAGGTTCTTCCTTTTGGTTTATGTAATGCCCCTTCTACCTTTCAAAGGGATTTCTTGGCTAGGTTCTCTGATTTGACCCATGACTGTGTGGAAGTCTACATGGATGACTTCATGATGTACAGGGATGATTCCAAACAGGCATTGGATAATTTGGAGAAAGTACTAGTTAGGTGTAAAGAGACCAACCTTTCACTCAGTCATGAAAAATCTAAAATGTTTCTCACTGAAGGAATTTTTCTAGGTCACCACATCTCTGGTATAGGAATAAGAGTAGACCCTTCCAAGACTGACATTATTTCCTAAATCAAGATCCCTAGCTCACAAAAGGAAGTCAGAAGTTTCTTAGGGCATGTTGGTTATTATAGGAGGTTCATTCAAAGCTTTACAAACCTAGCTTCCCCCCAATTCAAACTATTGAAAAAATATGCTGAATTTTTTTGGATTGAACAATGCCAAATATCCTTTGAAATATTAAAAACAAAGCTGTCAACTAACCTTGTTTTGAGAGGACCAAACTGGTCTCTTCTTTTTCATATTTGCACAGATGCCTCAGAAGCCGCTTTGGGAGTTGTATTAGGACAAAGGGAAGGACATATTCCTTATAGTCACTGACCAAGGAATACAATTCACCTCAAATTTTGTCAAGGCTCTTACTGAGCAGTATAGGATCAAACACAAAAAATATTATACCTATCACCCCCAAGAAAATGGCCAAGTAGAATCAACCAACAAAGTGATAGAGGCCATCCTCACTAAGACATTTCAGCTGCATCACAAAGACTGGGATGATAGGTTTCCTGAGGCCTTGTGGGCCTATAGGACAGCTTGGAGAAATACAACAGGCCATACATCCTATGAGTTGGTGTATGGGAAGTAGGTACTACTTCCCATAGAGTTTTAGGTAAAATCCTTTAGAACTTCCATGCAATTAGGAATGGATTTGAATGAAGCTATAACATAGATGCTATTACAATTAAATGAGCTTAATGAGATAATGCAGGATGCTCTACAAAGAACCACCCTGATACAAGAGCAAAGGACCAAATGGCATGACAAATACATCAAAAAGAAGTTTGTTCAGTCAGGTGATTGGGCCCTCCTATATGATAGTAGATTCAAAAATTTTAAGGGTAAATTGTCTACTAGATGGTTGGGGCCCTATGAGGTTGATACAGTTTATGAAAATGGTTCAGTAAGGATAAATACCATTGATGAAAATCATGCTTCCTTTGTCGTAAATGGGCATCGACTGAAGTTTTATCATAAGCCTCTATCAAAAGAGGATTTTGTCAAAAATGTTCTTTAGAATTCCAAAATGCAACTGGTAAGCAAGAGGGTTTCTCCTCCTACTAACCTACCACAGTAAGTTCAATTGTATAAATTAATTTGTCTATGTACATATGTGTGTCATTATATAGAACTTCTCTTTTATTTTTCTGATATAACTAACAAAAACAAAAAAAGTTAGTTGTATTCCCATGTAGATAAATGAATAAGGAGAGAATTTACCAGATGGAGTCTTCTTTAAGTTTTCTAAACTCTTTAAAATTGAAAACACCGATGAGAAGGAATTGGTCCGGGCTCAAGAAAAATCCATGGGACAGTATAAAGAGTTTTCTTTAAGTTTTTCAGACTCTTTAAAATTTAAAACACCGGCGAGCAGGAACGAGCCCAGGCTCGAGAAAAATCCATGGGACGGTATAAAGAGTTTTCTTTAATTTTTTCAGACTCTTTAAAATTGAAAATACAGGCGAGCGTTAACTAATATGGGCTCAATAAAAATTCACAGAAAAGTAGTAGTTAGGATTATTATTGTTACTTTTGTAATAAAAAGGAAATGCCAACAGGAACAATGATCATCCTGGTTCCAAAAGAAGAGGGTTATATAATCCCAACAACTGGTTATCCAAATTCTAGAATACCCTCTTGTCACAAAATTATTCTTGCGTTATTCTAATTCAAACTCAGAATTCCTAAGTGTAATTAAGAAGGATTTGAGGAGTGAAGTTTTTGGTTTTAACATCTTGCAACTAGAGAAATGACAGGGAAGGATTCAATTTTGCAGAAATTTTTGGGTATCAGTTTTCTTGATGATGTTGCATGAGGACATGCAATACCTTCAGCATGGGGGAGATGTTGAGTCTCCATTTTGACATGTATAATGTCGTATATTACCTTGTATCCAAGCCCTTTTTTCCTACGTTATAAGCCTATACTTGACTGTTCCCTCCAAAAGCATACCTAATGAACTTGTTCATGTACACAAGAGGTAACTTATGATTAAAGAATGTTTTTTTTTAATTTTATTGAGTTAATTCAATTAAAGTGTTCTATTTTGTATAATCCTGATGGTTTGACTCATGAGCCGCATATTCCGATATCTCAACATTCTAGTACTACAATTCATCATGCAATCTGATACTAAGTCTATTCTTGTACCAGAGGCAGTTTTGATCCTGTACTATCTGCTCCACATGCATTCTGGTACCAAGTCATGTGCTATTCTGGTACTATCTGCTCTGCATCCATTTCGGTACCTAGATTCGCTACTATGTGTATTCCATTACCAAAACCTCTATTTCCATAATGCATCAGTTGGACCAGTATGATGATGATGATTTTGAGAAGGTAGTTAGACTGAAGTTTCCAAATTAGTTTTTCATATCACGATAGACTCCATCACTCATGCACTTCATGTCATGAGGATGGAGTCGATTCCTAGAGATTCGATGTAAATACCAATTATAATATCTTTAAAAATGTTTAATGTTTATCCATAGATATTGATAGTATCAACTTACTTTCTATATAAGGGATGTTTTATAGACGATAGTGTGTGTGGATAAATAAGGAATGTAGTAAAATATTTTGTCATAACCAAATGTATGAGGTGAAGGACTGTTGATCCAATTTACCAGCTAAAGTAATACAAAAGATCTATTATGCAAATTCCTGAGTATGAGTAAAATGTTTTAGTCTGTTATTTTCTTAAGAGGTTCCTTGTTGGTTCGGCAAGGGCTCACCGCCCCAACCAAGGTAAACCTCCCTGTATATGCTTTGTGTGACTGTGTGAGTGTTTTACAGTAGTGTGTTGTCAATTATTTCTTAATCCATTTCAAGAGTTCAACATTAATTTATTTGTTTCTGAATTGGTGTGAACAATTAGGTACTAGGCCGAATAGATATTTCCTTCTCAAAGATTGGAGATTTCCATTTAATTGTTTGAAGTGTGGGATTGGTTAAGCAAATGATATTTTGAGTTTATGATTACAGTAGTTTTGGTACATCAAGGAACCAGAAGACTTTATATCTCATCTTCATGTCCCATATGAAGTCTCTCAGTTGTGATGACTGTTCCTTGTACTGATTTTGTTTGAATTGAGCAAAGTTGGAATTGTTTTCGATTTCAAGAGTGATTGGAGTTGACTATTAATCACTGTTTTGATTGCTACAGGAAACAAGATTATTAAGTTCATCTCTCTAATTCATAAGCCTGGAATTAACATACTTGTTCCCTAAGATAGAACCTTTTTGTTTGACTGTTTGTTTGAGAAGTTTCATCATTAGTTTTCTCTTCTAAGTTCAAAGGTGTTTGAAGTATTAAGAAATATTAGAAACAAAGTTTTATGTTATTAATTATTTCCTATATACAACAGACATAGGTAGGTTACCTGTTCTCATCACATATAGTGTAACAACTCTTTTGATTATGAATCATGGATTGACATATAAATGAGTGTAAGATATACATTGAACATATTTATACACCAACAACTATGCTTTGACGGATGGTAGGAATTCATAAGTCAAATTGGCACACGATGTTGTTCTTAGGATTGTAGGCCTATCGAACATCCATTAATTTTTCCATGGGATTCACACCTTTCCAATTAGTATATGGTATTGAAGCAATTTTTCTGATTGAATGTGAAATCCCAACTTTGAAGCTAGCTGTCAAACTTCTCCCTAACACCTCAATTGAAGAAGAACATCTTTTGTATTTGATGAAATTAGATGAAACCCATCATGATGTTGCCTTAGTCATTGAAACTCAGAAAAAGCGTGTCAAAGCTCAATATGAAAAGCATGTCAAACCACGTGTATTCTCTGAAGGAGATCTAGTTCTCCTTTACGAACAAGATCATGACTTACTAGGGGCCAGTAAATTCGAGACCATGTGGTGGGGTCCTTATATTGTGAAACGAGTGTTGAAGAAAGGGGCTTATGAGCTGGTAGATTATGATGGAATTCCTTTGAGTGAACCCAGAAATGGTCTTTACTTAAAGAATTACTATGCTTAAAACCATTTTTACATGAGTGTTGTGTATTTTTAGTGTATCATACTCTTTTTTTCTTTTTCTTTTTTGGTTCCACCTTTCGACTGCTTACCTTGCATTATGCTTGGTTTCCAGATGTTGGTGTCTTCGCTACCCTATATTTTCTTCATTGATGGTGCTAGTCGCAGTACTCAAAATTTAGCATCTGTTGACTGGGCAATCTATGCACCTACGGATGAATTGATCATTCTACATGGTGTTTTCCTTGGTCGTGCAACTAAAAATATATTAGAATACAATGCAGTGATTGAGTTGTTAACTGATGTTGTTTCACTTGGAATACATCATCTTATTGTACAAATTGATTCACAGTTAGTAGTACTATATTTGAGTAACGTTTATTCCATATGAAGTCCTACTTTGTTATAGGTATATTTATGAATTCACCTCTTGGAACGATATTTTGATTACATTGAATATTAACACATTCCTAGATGTCTAAATACATTGACAGATGCATTGGCTAATTATGTGTTAGACATAAATTTGAGATATTTATAAATCCAATCACACTTTTTACAAAACAAGTAAGTCGGTAGGAACTTTATATTTATAACGATAAAAGTTTACAAAAGGTATTTTGTTTGGAGACAAAAATATCAAAAATGTGAAGCTCACAACTTCATGTACAAAAATCCTCAAGGATGTTACTCGCTATAAAAAGTGAATTCCCGTTCTACTCTACGGAGCAGTCGACCGATAGATGTGGATACGCCCACTATGTGGCATTGGTAGTGCCTAGGGATATCATCCATAGTAACATCAGGGACATACATGTTCAGTCCCTCCAGGTTTTGTTCTATAGCCTCGAGGTTTGCAACATCCACTCTTGCTACAACACCTCTCTATCTGCACCTTTGCATGGGATATTATCTCAATGGATGATAAGGCTCGACATCTGCATTGATGAGAGCACTCGATTAGTCATCGGATAAATAACACAAAAACCAATTTATATCACTAAAATAACAAAAACATTATATAAACAAAAAATTCCTTCTTACCTATGTCCCCCCACTCGGACCCATCTAGAAGAGATAGATCTAGATGTCCACAGAAATCTACCTCGACATGTGCATAATCTTCCTCCATGAGCAGTTGATTCCTTAGCCATTGGAGGAATACATCGTCGTACTTGGCAATGGGAACACCTCCATGTCGAGCCATGAGATATACCCACCCCTTCATTCGTGGATCTTGTGGAGTGGGTATACCCCACTCCACCTATAGACATAGGACAAGAACCCTCTTCAAAAAGAAGGACACCAAAATGGACCCATATCCAAATTGATTTAATCGACTGTTTCGGCACTTGGTAAGTTGTTCTTCATTATTTTTAGGACCCCCTCACACTAGTTGAAGACCCTGGGCTCCATGCATTCTATTGCATAATGAAAATGGTTGTCCAAATCCATATGGGGAGATACCCTCCCTTCCATGAGAGTAATAGTGTAAAGGATAGTCCACAAAGGCAAATCCCGTACATCCTTGATAGCTACCTTGCTGCTATGTTTCTCGATACCTGGCACACAATGATGGTGGATGTAGTAATCCATAGGCTCACCTCTAACCCTATTTCCTATAAGTGAAACCCATCAACCACATCGAGATAGCCCTATCAGGATATATATATCCTCTATATCTATTGTGAGTGTGTGGACACCCACGCAAAATTCCTGGTCATTCACATCCCACATGTGAACCAAGTACTCTAGTAGTCTCAACTAGGAACTCATGCCCTGAATCCTGAATAATTTTAGTAACCCACATGCCTTAGAGACATAACTATTCCCGGGTCATTCCTGAAGAATTAATCTTCTTCTTCATTCTCTCGCTCACACCACTCCAGCATATTGACCAAGGAAATCCTTCCAAGGAACAAAAAAATAAGATTAGAAACACAAAATTCTTTCTTGGGGGTTTTTTCTAGTTAGGTTTATCTTTCTTAATTTTTTGGTTGTAGTCATCACAAGGCTGGGCATTCGTGCAATGCGACATCATCACACCCTACCTATAGAGTCACCTGCAATGATCCTAGATCGTCACAATTCATGATATAGGGCACCAACGACAACCTCAATGCGCAGGTATCCCCAAAAAATTGACCCAACATATAAATTTGACCAATAACAATCAATTTTGAAACCATGAAAAGATGAAGGAGAAGGAGATTACCTGTTTGATGGAGACGATTCGTGAAATTATCCACCACACGCTCTGCAATCGACAGTTGAAATTCGGGGTGAAAAAGGGCTTTGGATCACTATTTGGGTAAAATTGCAAATGAAATGGTAAAATGGTGTTTTTGGCCTATTTTATTGACTTTTATCACTTTTTATTTGCAAAATTATATCATTTTTATATTTTATCCATGCCCTAAAGTCTTAACAACTTGGATAGTGTTGAATTTTGCATATTAAAAAACCTAGAGATGAGACATTGGAACAAAGGTCCACCCCCTTTTTTTTTTGGTTTGTTTTTGTATATTTTTCGCATGTACAGATCCTTTTAGGGGTTTTCAGGAAAAACTCTGAGCAAAGTCTTAATTATTTCTCACGCTCTTGAAACCATGAGAATGTAATCGAGTAGTCTTTTTTCATTTTTTCAAACTCGTATTGACAATACGAAAAATGAAACCTATGGAGTATCCTTTAAGCTCTTTTCAAGCTCCCCAAACATGAAAATATTATCGAGCAATCTTGTTCTTTTCATGCTCATAAAAGTATTTGAGGAAAACTTGTGATGAACGGTGGATTATCTCTTTTTCGGTCTCGTTAGAATAAATTATGAAAAAGGACATGATGGAGTTCTTTTTAAGTGTTTTTCAGACTCTCTAAAATTGAAAAACCCCTGAGTTTTCTTTCCTTGGACTCACTAAACAAACACCGAAAGACCCATGTGGGATCGAACCACTCCTTCTTAGGGTTCATTAAAACATACTTTGAGGGACTCGCCTGAAGGATGAGCTTATATATACAAGCATATGTTATCCTCCTCAATCTTGCGTAAAAATAAAGAGATACTCGCTAGAAATGGTGGGGAAAAATTGGGAAGAAATGTGTCTTTGTATTTGTGTTAGTGGCAATAATGGTCACTCTTGAAGATGAAACCCCCCTTCATCATTATATCTAGGTTGGAAAATCCATTTGTCTCTTTTTTGACTATCCACAAGTTCGTATTTTTTTTCCTCCTTGAGTCAATGCTTCCAAGACAACTGCCTTGTCATCCATATGTTCAAGAGAAGTCCAACCTAAACAAGCCCTCTATTGAGTCAGCCATATGCAGTTATAAATTTTCTACCATGTCAGCCTTCCCTAAGTTAGTTACGAATCACTTCATACTATGATCTATTTCAAATCCGTTGTGTTGACTATTAAAATTGTCAATGAAGTTTCCTGCAAAGTGTTGCTAAAGCCTATTATTATAAAAGCTAAATAATACTAGTAGGTGGGATCCCCTTGAACTATTGAAGATCAGATCTGTTCATTTTTTATGTTGTGATGATGTGCGACATGGCTTACATGGTTGATGAGATATTTTTTTATTGACTATGGTTGAGCTTATGAAATGTTGGTTCCATATGTTACTATGATGTATGTTATTCATTGATATCATTGCCACCTGTTCTTATCACACCTGCACAACAAACATGTTAGTGAAAACACATAAAAGGAAGTTTGAAGAAAGGTAAAATTACTATAACAAATGCAAAAGAAAAAGGATCTAATTCTGTATTTTTACTATACAACATAGAAACAATTGGAAGGAAATAGGGAACGATGCAACAGTTGCAAAGGGAAGAATTTAAACTATCCCATATACTATACTATTTGCATGAAAGACTTAATGGTTATGGTTAAATCCTAGCTAGCAATTTAATAGTCATGCGATTTAATTGAGTTATGTGGTCGATATACATATGGTATATTTGGATGGATTGGATGTTGGTGGCTCATTTGAAAAGGTAATAGACGTTAATGGTTATGCGATTTTGTTTAAGTTATTTAATGTGGATGGCACATCTAGCAAGTAATAGATGCAGATTCCAATGCAGAGTTAAATTAATGGTGTTAATTAAAATCTTGTTGCCATTTATTGATGAGTAAATGAATTATAGGTGGAGGCGACGTGAATTTACTACATGTCACCTTACTCCTTCCGTTATCCGCCACCCTAGTCGGGCTATTGTTCAACCTTGCTGTTGTGGTTATGCTCCAACTTCTTGGCAGAGAGGAACCGCTTGGCCAACTCTCGTTTTAAGGAATTTGATTACAGGTATATCTTTTTTTGGCCATTCATGAGTCTGCTCTGGTTATGAAATGATTAATGGCTCGGGCGTATTGGTTTGTGTTTTCCTTAAGTGTTGCAACTGTGTAAAATTATGTTCTTGGAATGAAGCATTGATGGTTATTTCTGCAATAATATTGAATCCATAGAAATTATTGGTCATCTTGGGTGCTAGATCCATTTTATAACTGTTAGTTTAGTTGGAGGGTTTTGTTGGTATTCGGTCAGATGGATCTCCTCACACATTCACAGCTTTGTCAAGTCTCTGGACTTTATGGGTTTAATGGTTGGAGGCATTCTATGTCACTATGTTTTGTTCACTTGGGCATTGGTTTATTGCACCACTAGGGGTCACGAAATGAGCTTCTTGTTCTTAATCAGCCCTGTCTTAACCCCAGTTCTTTGGTTGTTTGATCGAAGAGTAGAAGGGTTATACCCTATGTGCATTAAATAACATCGTCAGGCCGAATGAGAGCCTCACCTTCTGTTATGGCCCCCTACCATGGATTTGTTACCTATCCATGAATGGATCGTGGTTCTTCCTGTGTGTGCACTATTGGCCTCGAATTTTTCACCATTACGAGGAGTTGGCTCTATCCTCCCTGTGTTGGCTACAGAGAAAACCCTTAACCATCCATTATGGATTTTTATAGAGAAGACTGTCAAGCCTGTCAAGTTTACTATGGGTTATTGTGGATTGAATGTATTTTCGATTAATTTGAATACACACTCGCCTAGTTGGTCATATGACAATCGTGTTGGTTTCGCATCTAGTTACTGCCACTGCTATAACAATGGTAAACCCTGCATTGTTAATTGCATAATTCAATACACACAGTGGCTCTCCTTATGTTTAATAACTTAGTATTGTTTAATGGACAGGGTCGTTGCTCCAGTTCGAATTGATGTGTGGGTATGTGTGGTTGTCACAACTTGTTAGGTCAATTGATTTTTATGACAGTGGTGAATTGGTTGGTCGATACATAGTCACTGGTATTTTTTCCTAAGGATTGTTTGGATGTCTAACTGGCATTGGTCACAAATGCTTGATGTTTCTCATGCATACTTCATTTTGTATGTGGTGTTTCTGCACAATGAAATAATGGTCATGATAACTATTAATTTTTTAGTCCAAATGGTTATTGCAACCAGGAAGACTGTATGAACAACATCCACTACATGCTTATGATTTTTTGATTGTATAAGCCGAGTGTACACAACATAGTTGATTACTGTTTAACTAAATCAAAGCAATATTGTATTAGAATCATGGCTCAACACAATGGGTTGAGTTATTATTGTGACCGTGTGTTTGGTTTTGCAAAATGCAAATGTTGCATCGTGGTGTTTTGATGGTCATGCACTGTGTATAACATGGATAGCTTGGGTTTCACACTTAGGGATACCCACAGGGTTTTAAGAATTTGTTTTTTGCAACCTGATCATTTGTTGAGACAAACATTTTGTTGATACCTCGTTGTGTTAGAGGGGTGGCCTAGCTTTTTAGAGTCACATTAAATTGGGCTTGCACAGTGATGGAGTTACACTTGCATGATTGAATTATTCGACGCATAGCTTGTGTTGGAATGGTGGTTGTTGTCTGTCTGTTTAAATGTCAATTCGGGTTTTGCAATTTGATATTGATTATTGGGTTACTGCCCCTATATATGTTTGGCGAATATCATTTCATTTAAATGACAGGCCCGATTGCAGTGGTAGTGTGACTTCATTGTTAATGTTGGAAACATGACTTTGACTATATTTGTTGATTGAAGTAATGTATGGGCAGTGTTTGATTTTGATGGTTTACAGAGTGGGAATGGTTACTGTTCGAAAATTGTTATAAGATGTAAAGTATATAGATGAAAGGAACAGAACCCCTTTACAGATTGTGTGGAATGCATACTATCTTGTGATGGCACTGTGTTGGATATTTGATTCTGAACAATGAACTAGTTAAATGCACAAAAATTGTTATTTGGTCACAATGATTGATGGTTGGTGCATCTCTTTTCGCAGAATGTTTTATGGATCACTTAATTAATTTCATGAGCAGTAATCGTTTTTATTCCCTTCCATTATTTAATTTTCTGCTAACGAAAAATACCATCACCTTCCTATATTATTTTTTCACTCCCTATTATGAGATTGATTACAGTGAAGAGAATTTTAGTGTTAAAGAATTTGAAAGTGGCAGTGTCTTGTGTAAATTACAAGTGATGTTTTATTGGTTTTCTTTATAGTTGATTGTTGTTGTCATTGAGTAGTAACCATGCCCTTTCCCCCCCTCATTATATCATATTTTTTCTCAATACAAACCCCTCACATATCCCAGAACCCTTTTTCACCCCATTCTCATTGATTAACAGTAAAACAATTTGTATGGATTGGATTACATGAGTTTGATGCATCGTTGAGCCAAATCTATTTCATATCTTTAAGAGTTTTCATGTATGGTTATTTAAAAGACTATTTTCTAATCAATCATGCATGCAGGAATGAGTTTTTTCAGTCAAAATAGCCATGGCTGGGGAAATAGAGGTAGAGGTAATTGGAACCGAGGACCAGGAAGTCTTAGGTTCTCCTTACATTTTTATGTTGATTCACAAGAGCTTGGCCAATTGTTTTAGGCTGGATTTTTCAATTGGATTGGGTAGGGAGTAGTCCAACCTAGGCCTGAAAGGCCTCCTTTCCAAGTCCTGCAGGCCCCTAGTATCCTTGTGCCCCCTCATGTTTCATTGCAACCCGAGGTTCCTAAAAATGATGGATGGCAAGAGATTGTCCACCCGACAGTCTCCCAACATCGTGGCTGGCCCAACTTGTCCTTGCCTACTCCTTCGCCTAACAACTAGATCATCCAAGCTGCCCTTGACCACTCGCCAGTGCAATCCTCCCATGCTAGAAAGAGATTGAAAACTGAGGCCCACCATGGCCTTGATAAACGAAAAGCCACTGCTGCCCCTTCCTCACCCTCCAATGGCTCTGACAAATCTGTGGCTTCCCAGATGCATTTAAGGATGATTGTTCCCACATGATCAGTGAGATTATGCCTAAAGGCTCTGCACAAGCAAAGACAAATTCAGGGAAATCAAAAGGTGACAACAACAATCAAGGAAGGGTTGCATCATAGACTAGGAAATATGGTTTTTGAGTTTTTATTTTTATCCATTGTTGATGATAGTTAACTTTAGGAAATTTTGGAAAACATGTTTTATTTTGGATATATGAGTAATATTTTTGAAAATAATTTCAAATTTCACGAGCTAAATTTTCCAAAAGTGAATGTGTTGATGGGAGACACAAGGAGGTGTGTTTTACTTAACTAATGGTTATGTTATGATTTTTATGATTGTTATGAACTAAAGGGAGTCACAAGGGGTCCCACCTACTAGTTATTATTTATTTATAACCCTTATTAT
>CBVK0101625718.1:0-10174 GCA_900067695.1 Picea abies | reverse complement strand
TTGTCAATATGTTCTATTTAAGTTTAACATAGAGGGTATGTTTAAAGTTTACTTTTAAGTTTAATGTTAAATTTTTACAAAAATGGTTTTATGTGATAGGTTTAGGTTCTTGTGTCTTAATGGCTATGATAATGAATGTTGGTTGTATTTATGGCCACTTTAAGTATTTGCATTTTATAGAGTAGAATTGGTTCTCGTTTATATCGCAGAACAACTTTAAAATTTGCCTTGAAATGGACAACAACCACTTGTATAATTCAGACCACCATTGAAGTTAATCGCCTGCAGATTTTTAGATTTATATTTATTTGATGAATAGATGACGTAATGGTTATCGCTGATAGTGTACAACCTGTGATATTTAAAAGAGGTTGTTTATAGTGTTTCCTTAATAACGATAGAAATATATGGATAAGGTTAAACTCGTTGTTCCATTAAATGGTTAATATAGGATGGTGTTGGTTGACTATTTATGACTTGTCAGTTAGATAGCCTTAAATTAACTTAGATTAGACTTGTCACTTACCCTTAATATTGATTTTACCAGACTTGATGGTTAAAGTAATGTTTGCTTAATGTTAGTAATGACTTATCTAATATGGATTAAATTAGATTAGTGAATTGGATTGTGATTATGGACGTGGTATTTAAACTTGTGAAATTGGTTGTATCTCATGTCTATTGATTATTGAAGAGTGGCTAGATCATGATTTATACTAGCTAGTTAAGATTTTAATTATTGGTTAATTATATTTTTAATTATTAATCAGTCTAAGATTCAGACCTGCTTAGCAATGTCCTTTAAATGTTGATTTAGATGGTACTCGGATGACACTTGTAAATTAAAATTGCGCAATTGAATCTGTTTTAAGGCTAATTTAGATTGTACCTGAGTGATATTCTGCATTTTAGACATACTAAGTTAGACTTGTAATAGATGATTAAAACAGAAAAGTAACTATTGATTAGCTTGACTCGATGATTGATCGGGATTTTGGTGAAGTCATTGTTAGCTTGTGCTTCCCGTTGAGGGTGTTGATGTTCATTTTTAATTAAGGTTTCTACTTGGTTAGTAAACATTTAATGTGCTTGGTTGATAACTGTAAGAGGTTCTAGTTACTGGATTATTTGTTTTGGGTGCGTAGGTTTGTTGGGATGATTTCCTTAGCTTAGTAGGCTTGGCCTGCTTATGTCGGGAAGGATGTAGACACCTCCTTGTTCCTCAAAACAATCGCCAACCCTAAGACCTTAAATGGTCAAAATCGATGGGAACCTGGGCTTGAGTGCTGCTTATGTGTCCTGGAGGTCCTAACCATTGCAGGATAGGATGATGGGTAGTCATTCTTATTCTTGTTAGATCATCTTGTTGTTGTGGCGTGAGATGCTTGCGTGGTGTTCATCTTCATGATTGCATTGTTGAGTATAATGTCATGTTTACCTTCCTACACACACACACACAAAAAAAAAAAAAATTGCACTTGCTATGTGAGGCTTGATGTCGTGACAAATGGGAGGTTCATTACACTTACTGTCAGAATCCCACCCTAGAGTTCTCCTAGATAGATGAAACATTTTTTTCATCCTTTACATGAACCATTACTTGCACCACTAAAATCAAATAAAATCATATTCTCTCATATTCACATAGATATAAACTATAATAAAACACAACATTGAATGAAATTCTATTAGTTTCATTAATCTTCTCCAACATATAGCTTGACTTCCATAGCCTTCCACTTATTTTGTCAAATCCACCTAGAAGTCTTGTGGTCCTGTCAAACTTTCTTTGTTTATACTTGTTTAATAACATCAATAATCATATATCATCATATGATCAAAGTATGTCACCCAAGCATCCAAACTATCATTCATTAATCCATCTCTATAATTAATTGTATCATCATTATGTTACACAACTACCTACTCAATAATTAGGGATAACAAAAAAAAAACATCCTTAGAAACCATTCCACGCATCACAAGTATAAATATCCACCATATCTATATAGTTAAAACCCATGAACACATTAAAAAATATAGGGTTAATATTCTTATCCTAGGCCAAATAATGTTAGGAAAGGAGTGGTGTTACATGGAACAAAAAACCCTAAGATTTCTCACTAAAGGAATGCGACCATTACACATTTAATAAGGATTCTTGATCCCAAGAGCATGAGATGGATTCATGTTTCTTACATATACTACACATAGAATTTCATTATCCCAAAACATCAACTTCACATTCTTGAAAAATAGCATTGAACTTACTATACTCAAGAGTGTCATGCCCATTCTTTCTACTACACCATTATACTAAGGATTGTATGGAACATTGGCTTGATGCTTGATCCCATGTTGGTGAAGATAGATTTCAAAATCATTTTAATTTTATTCCCTTCCATTAAAAATACAAATCGTGCTAATGTGAGATTGATTTTCATTTTCAATTCATAGATGAAAGTTTTTAAATGTTTCAATTGCTTGAGATTTTTTTTTAACACATACACCCAACACATCCCAGTGTAGTCATCAATAAAACTCATGATATATATATTACCAAAGGAATAGGAAATAGGAATGGGGAAACATAAATCAAAGTGTATCAACTTTAAATTTATACATTCTCTTGAGGAAGGATCATGAAAAGATTGCTTGTTATGTTTTTGAAGGATAGAAGCATCACATTGCTTCAAATTTCCTAGGACTAGTAAGAAAACCAAAAACACCTTTCTTTTTCAAAAAATGAAGAATTTCATAACTAATGTGTCCAACTATAGCATGCAATAAGAGACTACATGGAAATGTAACTTCATCATGGTGAGATAGGTATGCAAAATTTTGTGCATGAGAAGATGTCCCTTTCAATTTCAGCAGTATTTCATCCTTCACTCTTGTCATAACAACCATGTTTTTGGAAGCCTTCCTTATTTCAAAATTTCCATCAAAGATATCAATAGATAAGTCTTGCTACCGAATATGCACAAGAGATAAAAGTTTCCTTCATAACTCGGGAAGATAGAGCACATGATGCATAAGAAAATATGAGAATCTAGGAAATTTAAGTTGTATGGTGTCAATTCCCAAAGGTTTGAGATTTTATTACTCTGCAAAATAGACTATGCCATCTACATTTTCATTAAAATATTCAAATAAGTCTCTCCAAAAGGTAATGTGGCATGTTCCACCTATGCTAAGAAATCATGTATCTCTCCAAGAAGAAAATGAAGTGTTAAATAAATGTTCATTTACTCAAATATTGTAATGGAAAATAATATAATGAGCAGATTCAAGTACTTTACCTTTAACCATATCTGATACTTTATCTTTTTCTTATTTTTTTATATTTCTTGTCTTTGATCTTCTCCCTATGGATTCTACATGTCTTTACCTCATGTACATACTTGCCACAATGGACATAGTGAAGATTAAATCTCTCACCTTGATTATGCATATCCCCCTTGCCTCTAAATTTATTCTTTCTACTTAGGGTTTCTATGGTATAAGACAATTTATCGTTCTATGTGTCTAGTTTCTTTAGTTGGGCTTCCATATATTCTCTTCCTTGGCTTTCAAATGCCATGGATGGTGCACCATTTGTTGAGTTTCCTTCTGTGGGAACAAGAATTCTATGGCCTCCAACTCATAAATTTTTAGGTCTGTTGAACTCCAGATTGGGAAAGAGAGATTTCATGGACCACATAAATTTCCCGCAGATGGTGCCATGGTATAAATATTATTGTTTATATTTATTGACGGGATTTTTAATTACCTTTCTAATTTCTCAGAAAGACAACTAAAAACATGGTGAATTTAATTATCAAGTTCGGACTTGTATGGAACTTGCATGTTATTGTGCATTGTATATGCAAGCTACAGTCTACTCTCCCATTGGTTTTATATGTAGTCGTATTATCAATGATTATGTTTGTGGTCAAAGTATAGACAATTCTCAAGCTTTGAAAAGGTTCTACAAACTATGGAATGTAAATCACACTTGCAGGAATTGAAATATCACATTTGCAAGAAATCAAACACATGAGAAGAAAAATAAACCACTCTTGTTCGAAAGTAAACACACAAGTAGGAAAGTAAATGTCACACCTACAGAAAAGTAAATACACTAACTATTGTGAAGGAAATTAGATTCACATCGGTTTTAGGTATCATAATTATGACTCAATTGTTTCCCGAATAAACCCTAGCTATGTGCAGTAAAACTACTTGCAGAATTGAAACTCTAAATTTCTCTTGTAGAAATTGAAATTAACACCATGGTTGTTGAAAATAAATTACACATGCTAAAAGGAAATTGATTAACTACTTGTTGGAAAATAAGTTAATTAAGTCCTCAAAATCAAAGACTAATCCTTCCCAAGATGATCCATGTCATTACTTCAAACAACAATTACAATCATTGCATTAATCACATAATGAAATGCAATGCTATGTGAATAATCAATTGCATGAGTGAATAAATACAATACCTCTTGAATAGTGAATAACATAAATGAATTGAATCACACAAAAAATAATTAAAAACTTGCATATTTAAATCACAGAATGAGAAATTAAAGAAAACTACCTAAGCTACACAAGGCTTTGTTCTATTGGAGTGGGCCATGCCTCCATAGAACAAAGTGTTGATATTATTCTATATCAACACTTACAACATGAATAAATTGAATTAATTGAACTAATCAAAATAAATCATTATGTTCTAAATATACAAAGAAAATAGATTAAATTAATTAATTGAATCAAACACTACAAAAATTATAAAACTACAATTAAAAAATTAAATAAAAACTTAATGAATTATTCCATTGTCATTTGGACATTGCTCTAAGATATCCTCCAATAATGGAGAGAGTGATCTCTTTTATACATATATTGAATGGAAACTTGAAATAACAAATATGTAAATTAATCCACGTATGTATTTAATAAATCCATAGTGGTTACAACAATTTACTAAATAAAAAATAGTTTCCAACTAATAATTATCAATTTATGACTAAATCCAAGATATTTTTCTAACAATTAATAAACAATAGACAAATTCCAAGAACTTTTTCTAACATTTAGAAAATAATAAATAACTCCACGATCTTTTTCCCCAAAATTACAAGATTCTTGGTTAACCACTCAAATTGATTTTTTGTATTGGGATTGGAAAATTATCTCTCTATATTCAATCTTCTTGGAATAATATTATAGTTGCATAAATCTATAAATGATAAATATGTGATAGCATGTCTCATGGTTCCTATGGTTCAAGGTGTCTTGGACGAGTTGCAGCATAGGTGGAGTTGCAGCAATGGTAGTTGCAACAACTATAATTCACGCAAGTTACATCATAGGTGGAGTTGCAACAACTATACTTTAGGTGATTTGCAACATAGGTTGAGTTGCAAAAATTGTACTTCAGGCAAGTTGCAACACAGGTGGAGCTGCAACAATGAGAGATGGGAGTTGGGGCAATAGGAGTTGAAACAACGAGAGTTGCAACAAAATTAATTTAGGAAAGTTGTAGCATAGGTGGAGTTTCAACAATGATAGTTTCAACAACTATACTTTAGGTGAGTTGCAACATAGGTGGAGTTGGAACAACTGTACTTTAAGCGAGTTGTGACATGGGTGGAGTTGCAGCAACGAGAGTTGCAGCAACGGGAGTTGCAACATAGAATAGTTCCATGATGAGTTGAAACAACTAAAAATGAGTATTGCAACAACTGAAAATGAGTGTTACAACAATTGAAAATGAGTGTTGCAATAATTGGAACTAAAACATCCCCCATGGAAAAATCACAATCTACACAACAACTTGTCTGGAATGTCATCTTTGCAAATTAACTCAAATATAAATGAAAATATGATATTGTTCTAATGTTTAATCATAAATTCATGTAAAGTACTAAATAAATGTAATGGAGACACATTAAGTCTAAATCTCGCACAATGTTGTATTGATGCATAGTCTAGGTAAGTAGAAAGAGGTTAAAGGTAGGAAAACGATGGTATAAAAAGATTCCATTTCTTGAGCCTGTTAGTTCTCATGTTCTATTTTAGAGAAAAATAATACAAAATATGTGGTTCCATGTTCAAATCCTTTTGTCATGGAGGATTAGTACTTATAAGAGGATATAGGAGAAAAAGAGCTTGTCTCATCACATTGACTACATTCAAACTTTGTTTATTGTCTAGACCATCAATAATAGTTGAAACAAGAGAATATGTGTGATTTACCTCTTATCTGTGGGAGATATTATGTCCAAAATATGAAATGGCCTCAAACCCATATGATTTATGACATAAATATTCACACACATTTCATTCCAATGCATAATCATACCGCCCATCTGATTTTGGAATAGAATCTTCAAAGCTTTTATTTGATTCGAAGAGTTTGTTAACATAAAAATAATTTTCACTTTTGTCCTTCTCTTGTACGGTTGGTTGGAAGTTCCCTAAAAATACAAAATATGTGATGAAGATCACCAAATAAATACTGAAAACATCCCATGATATGGAAACAATGGTAGGACACCAATGTCTATTGAATGTTGTGAAGTGTGATGGCAAGAGATAGAGGAATCCGAGGGTGACAACAAGTAGCAGTTCATTGTAGAGCATGGAATTCAGTTTGTTGATAAAATTTTGAGTTTCATTACATTGATGTAATAACTTAACTTCTTGTTCAACTCAATGGTGTTCATCTTTGGCCATAGAGAAGGAGATGTACCCTACAATAAGGAATGTAGGGAGGATGATATCATGAGATGTACGAAATTTGAAAAAACATAGAATGATTTATAACCAATGTGTAGTGCTTCTCAATGGCATATCATCAAATACAATGAAGAAAGAAGACATCCCCAAAGAAACCTTAAGAAAATATGAAGGTCATGATGATTTCTTGGTAATTCCATTCGGCATTACTAATGCATCTTCAACAATTCAAAGCTTGATGAATTCTATTTTTAAATCATTCCTCAGAAACAATGTGTTAGTACTTTTTGATGATGTACTAATATACAAGAAATATTGGGAAGAGAATGTACACCATGTTGACATGGTCTTAACACTATTGGAAGGGAAACAACTATATTCAAATCCTTCCAAGTTTTCCTTTGGGGTTGAAGAAGTGGGATATTTAGATAATATTGTATTTCATGAACGTGTCAAATTGGAACCTAAAAAAATGAAATATATGATGGAATGGCCAATTCCCAAAACCTTGAAGAATATTATAGGAATCTTAGGAATGACGAGATATTACAACAAGTTTTTTAATAATTATGATCAAATAACAACACATCTAAGAACATTATTAAAAAATGAGGCATTTACTTGGACCAAAGAAGAAACTAAAGAAAAACATAAGGAGGCAATGTGAACAACTCCTATCCCAGCCGCTATGTGCACAACTCATATCCCAACCATGACTAGCTTCACAAAAACATTTATTGTGGAGTGTGATTCCTTGGTAGATGGCATTGGTGTACTTTTAATGCAAGAAGGAAGTCCTCATGCATTTTAAAGTAGTGATCTTAAAGGAAAAAACTTAATCAAACCCATTTATGAAAGGGAAATGTTGGCCATAACACACATCATTGAGAAATGACACCCTTACTTATAGTAGGAAGATACTTCAAGGTAAAAAAATATCAGAATAGTTTAAATTACTTCTTGCAAAATTGATCATATTCAAAAGAGAAACAAAAATGGGTTATAAAGATGCTAGGTTATTAATTTGAAATTATCTACAAAAGGGAAAAAAATATGGTGGCATATGGAATTTCATGGAATGGAGAAGACACATAGGGTTTACTATGTGCTATTTTCATTCCACAATCTGATTGGGTGGAATAAGAAATGATAGAATGGAAGCAAGATCAAAAGGTATGAAAGATACTTTAAAAAACTACAAGATGACCCAAGTGCATTAGATAAATTTGTGTGGAAGAATGGCTTACTGTGGTATCAAGATAATCTATATTTATATAATAATTCCCAACTCAAATAGAAGGTCCTTTTGGAATTGCACACTTTTCCTATAGGAGGTCATTTAGGGCTCTTGAAAACATTCCATGGGATCAATAAGGATATTTTCAGTGAAAGTCTTAAAATCGATGTTAACAATTTTGTGGTTGAATATGTGGTATGCCAATAGAATAACAAAGAGAAAATCAACACCTCGAGTTTTCTACAACCATTAGATATACTGAGTCAACATTGGGAACAAGTTTCAATGGATTTTATTACAGGTCTACCCAAGTTTGAAGGAAAAAACATCATCATTGTAGTAGTGGATCGGCTCACAAATTATTCCCATTTTTTCTCCCTTTTTCATCCTTTTAAATCAAGTACAATAATCTTATCATTCATGCAAACAATTCAGAAGATACATGGAATACCCAAGATTTACTATAAGTGACAAATATCCAATTTTCACTGGAAAATTTTTGATTGAATTATTTTCTTATTTGGTTACTCAATTAGCTCACAACTCCTCTTACCATCCTCAATCTGATGGGAAAAATGAGATAGTGAATAAATGTATAGAAGAGCATCTTTGTTTATTCTCATCTGATAAAAAGACACAATGGGTCAAGTGGTTTCCTTTGGTAGAGTGGTGGTATAACACATCCTTCCATATTTCATCAAAAATGCCCCCATTTATGGCATTTTATGGATGTAATCCTCCATCCATATCATAAACCTTGAAAGGGAAAGTGAGGGTTCAAGAAATGGAGGAACACATGAGCACCAGCAAGAGGTTCTCAAAAAATTCAAGGAAAACTTGGTTACAACACAAAATAGGATGAAACAACAAGTAGATCAACATCACAACAAAGGAGAATTTGAAATGGGGGATTGGGTATTTCTAAAGATACAACCATAAAAACAATTGTGCCTCAAGAAACAAAAGAAGGAAATAATTAGCACTCAATTATTATTGTCCCTACTAAGTGTTGCGAAGGATTGGAGGTATAGACTACAAATTGGATTTTCCTCCATCTTCATGTGTACATCTATTCTTCCATGTTTCTTTCTTAAAAAAGGTAATTGGTGACAATATAATAGTTTAATTTATTTTACTAGAGATTAATGAGGAAGGGAAAAGCATACTAGAACTAGAAGCAATCCTTGAAGAAGGGATTAAGTTTCTATGAATTTGAGCAATTAATGAGCAGCTCATTAAGTGGAAGAACCTACTAGTAGAAGAGGCAGCAAGGCAAGATGAGTTCTACATGAAGAAACATCCATATTTAATCAAGTGTTGAGGAAAACACTTTTTTTTAGGGTAGGGGCATGATAATACCTATAAAAATCCCCATCTAAATCCCTAGATATTGAGTTATTGTATTTCTATTTTTATATTAGTATTATTGACTAGACCCTTCAATTGTAATTGTAACCTTTGTCTCCTATATATATACCAAGGAGGCCTAGTTTAGGGATCATATCATCTTGTACATTTTTTTATTTTATTTTAAAAGAAGGTTTCCCCATCAAAGAGGCTTATATTTCATTCTTATATCTATTTCTCAAGGTGTGGAGTTACTTCTCTCTATTTTTAGGCTATTTTTCTATTTGGTGTCTAACAGTGTCTTGTTCCATTGTAAGACCCTTTGTATTCCTTCCTTTATCTTTCATAAAACAATATGGATCTATTGTATTTTCCATAGAATGACATGAATTATTAATATCCTCTATGAGTTTAATTTATAAAATTACATGTGACCATATTACAAACCCAAGTTATAGAATGAGGAATAAATGACACCCCTATATAACATATCTCTATTATCAATTTTACAAAAGAGTTATTTAAAGTGAGTGTTTTGTCGATCGATCACTCGTTATGGCTAAGCGATCTCTCAATATTTATGACCTTGAATTTGAATTGGTGAAGTCATGCCTCTTCTTGATAATGCACATTTTACATCATATCTAAGTCAATGTTTTAGAGACAAAGTTATTGGGGATATGTCATCACCATTTCCTATGGGGGGTAGTCACAAATGTATAACTTTACCAAATTCTACTTCTAAGCATGAACACACATGTTCGTTAAATCTGGTTAGTAACACAAAGACAAAGGGGCTAAAACAAATATTTGAACCATAAATTGGATGATATGAAATGAAATGGTGAGATCGGAAGA